>PVJC01014271.1:0-36705 GCA_004026665.1 Murina feae | reverse complement strand
GGACCGGCGCTCCTGGATACTCCTCGGAGGCTCCTGGGGGTGGAGCCAGGCAGCAGATCCAGGACAGCTGCTCCTGGACGCCCCGAGGAGGCCTCAGGCCAGACCCCCCCTCCCACTGAGCTGACACACCTGGCACAGCTATGCCGGCTGGCCATGGAGGCTCCCAGTGCAGAGCCGCCCTGCCAGCCTCCATCTTGGCTGGGTTAATTTGCATACAGCCGCTCTGATTGGCTGGTGGGCGTGGCTTTGAGCAGAGGCTCAGCCAGCCTAGGCAGGCAGTTGCAACAGAAGCCTTTGGTTTGCTCTAGCTCCATGGCTGTTGGCCTCCATCTTGGCTGGGTTAATTTGCATACAGCCACTCTGATTGGCTGGTGGTAACTGTGAATTTGCATGTTTCTCTTTTATTATATAGAATGCCCCCCTCCAATAATATGCATGAGCATATAAACTTCTTAAACACAGGAACTTTGCTTTATGGATAGAACAGTATCTAGCTTACAGAGGTGCTCAGTAGATAATTATTGAATAAATATATTAATGTTGGCGCCACTGATTCTCATCAGTAGAATCTTGATGCTACAGGAGACAGACATGATACAACCACCTGGGCATGGTAGCCTTCAACATTCATCTCAATCCTGGATACTTTTCCTTGGAACAAACTGCCTCATGCATGATTTCCCCCTGAAAACTAAAGAAATCGCTTCCTCTCCTGGCAGGCACCTAACTCGAGTTCTAAACTGGCTGCGTACAAAGCCCGTCTGTTCACTCCTCGTTTGAAGACAGTGGCATTTCCTGCCTGCTTTTAGCAAGCTTTATTTTGCTTTCTGTTTCCTTTCACTACTTACGGGCAATTTGCATATCTTTTCTACCCACTTTATCATTTCGATCTTGGCAAGATGTTTCAATTAGTACTGTGTGGGCACTTGTGCAAAGAAAGCGCCCACTTACAATGTCTATAGGAAATAAATTCTTATTATTTCATGGGAACAAACATTTAAAGCTATAACTCGTTTGTGTAAGAGAGAGGTCCAGAGACGATAAATTTCACATAACTAAATTTCACATAACTAACTTTTGCAACACAGGTTGCAAAACACATCCCCTACCGCCCAGGCCTGATCCTCATACTCTTCTGTCTGATTCTCCTTCAATAATTTCATTTATGTTTCTCTTACCGTCTAAGCATTAATCTAAAGGCTCCCCCCTCCCCCATTCTTATTCCACGAGTGTGTCTCTGTCTATGGCATCCAACATCTTATCTACTCAACCTACAGCTGTCGAACTGCTATATTGATTTTTGGGGTGCCATCAGGCTTTTCTCTCCAGACTTACACGACTAAAACGAATGTGGCCTTTCAGCTAAACTGATGTTCGGAAGTCACCCTTGTGGCCAATGAAAACGCATGGCCCAAGAAGTCTGACAGTTCCCCTCCACTTGAGGAGGGGCTGGCCTTTGCCTCTTCTCGAGTGCTAGGAACATGCTGCTTGTCAGTGCTCAGTACCGTCACATCAGCAACACACACCAGCTCTGGTAACCTGGCGGACAATGAATACTCACCACTAAACACACCTGGGGCGCCTTCTGGACTGAGGGCTGATGACTGGGGCTATCACTGAACTGGCAGTGCCTCCTAGTGGCCAAGGCTGCAAACATTTCCAGCTGCCAGCAACCCACCTGGCAACCCTGTTCCTCTTCAGGCTTCTGAGTCTTGTCTCCACCTGTTTGCACAGTGAGAATTCCTCGAGTTCCCAGTCCAACCCCACGTCATTCAGTGAGAATTCATCAAGTACCGGTCTTTTCAGTATTTTGCTGACTGAATTCCCCCAACGTGACTATGACAATGAAAAAAAAATTGGGAGTCGAGGGACAGGGAATATAAATATTGTAAGTCACAAATGTCTCTAGAGCAGGTCACTTAGAAAAGTGCTTTGTGATAACGTGGGCATTGCTTTCCCTTCCCATCAGCCCAGTGGGAGCCCTGACACCCCTCCTCTTGCAGAAGACTTCAGCTGCCCAGAGTGTCAAATCACCCTCCCGAGGTCCTTCTTGTTAAGCTTCCATAAGAATCATTTCAGATGTGTTAAAGAGATATTCAGAGAGGTTCCGCTGGTTCCTCTAGAAGCTTATATTCTAAAAAGAACGTGCGTTATCCTAAAGATCCTATTTCAAAGTGTGTATGCTTCAGAAAATGAAAGCTAAATCTGATCTACAAGCATAACCTTGAGATTACTGGTACAGGACACTCAAATGTAGATTTGGGTCTGGGAAGGAGTAGCAACTGTGGAGGAGGAACCCCAAAGGCTTCTCTTCTCCGAGAGAGAGAGAGAGAGAGAGAGAGAGAGAGAGAGAGAGAGAGAGAGAGAATTCCGAATAATGAATAGGCCATGTTACAACAAACGAAGTGGGAACTCTTCCTTCTACACGTCGCTGTGGTTCCGAGGCATCCTCTGTCCTCATGCCACATCTTTCTCTTCAACGCTCCCTCCACCAGGGCTTTCTCTCCCAGAATGCCCAAATTCCACTCCTCTTCCTATGTGCTATTTCTAACTTGTCCTCATGGAAAACACACCTGTCCCCTGTCCATTCTCTCAAGGCCTTGGTGAATAATCAGTAGGTCATCACTCACTGTTCTGCTTCTGCCATTGACATCTGCATTGTAACTGGGGCCTCCTAAAGCCCTTGCTCACTGGGCTTGGAAACCAACTTTATCAATCACCTTATACACACCATCCCACCTCCAGTGCCCCCCCCCCCACCCACACGCAATCTCAAAGATGATGTTATTGAGGCAGAATGTGTTTGCTTCCTTGAGTTCTGTCCCTGCAACTGGAGTGCCGCTGCAGTGACCACTAACTCTGTGTCCAGAGCCCAAGGGCTTCGATCTGGTGCGGACAGGCACTGCATTCTGATACGTATTTTTTCATTCAACCCACACACAGAGCTGCAGGAGGCAGCAGGAGAAACACACAAGCCCTCGGGACCGAGCAGTGGCATTTCTTTACAGTGACGGTGGCTTGCCAAAAGAGAGAGAGAATACGAAAATTGAAGACAGTAGGCAGCTAAGTGACCAGAATGTAAGCATTTGGGGGAGAGAGAGGCTAGTGAGCCATGGTGACCCTTAGGGGACATTATGCTGAAAGCCTGACGTTTGTACTGCCATCGACTACATCTTATCCAACAGGTTTCTTGGATTTCTAAGAAATTTCTAGAATATGCCCCCAGCCGGTCTGGAACGCCTAGGAACAGCCCTAGTCTTCTACGCCCATCCTTACCCTGGGTCCTTTCCCCCTTCTTCAAAACCTCCCACGCCCGGTCGGTCCACGATTGCTCTCTTTACCCCTCCCCAGGGCAGCACCCCCTCCCCAGGGCAGCACCCCCTGGGCGACCGAGCCAGAGCTCCCACGTTGAGGCTCCCGCCCAGAGCCCCGCGCGCGCGGGCAGCTCGGGGCGCGCTGCGCTGCGCTGATTCGCTGCGGCGGAGACTGCGGTGCCCGCGCCCGGCCCGCCCCTCGCCGCGCAGCGCCGGCTGCTGCAGCCTCAGTCTGTCTGCAGCCCCGCGGCCACCGCGAGCCCAGCTCTGCAGCCGCTCCCCGCCCCCAGGACAGCAACGGCGAGCCCCCAGAGCCCGCACGATGCAGGCCACTGCCGATTCCACCAAGATGGACTGTGTGTGGAGCAACTGGAGAAGTCAGGGTATTCTCTTTATTTCAGTCATGCATGCCTGCGGCGCACGGGAGCCCGGCACCCGGACTCGGCCATTGTGCATCATTTCACCTGTGGGACCTGTGCATGCGTTAGCCCCAAGAGCTTTCTGTTGGGGGGGGAGTAAACTTGCTATGTCAAAAATCAAAATGGATAGTGTTTGATGTTTTTTTCTTTCTTTCCCCCATTTATTTGTTTTCCCTCCCACCGCCACCCTTTTTGTTTTCTTGTTGTAAAGCTAATATTTTAAATAATGCATCATTTGCCTCCTCCTGGGAGCTTTTTGGGATCCGTTGACCATTCTGTACTTGTTTAATCCCTCCTGATCCCAGAGTTAAATGCTTTCTTATTGTTCCATGCGTCCCACTGTGTTTCGTTTCTGCAGAAAGGTTGCAACCTCCTGGAAGAACCAGTAACTGAGTGGGCACCAGTGCATGCTTTTAAGTGGGACACACCCATTTCAGGGTTGTTATCTGTGGTCACACAAAGGAGACTGGGAATGCCGACTAGTTCTCCAAATCCTGAAGATATGATGGCGTAGCCACATATGAGGAGGGTTCACTTGGAAATATTTCAGGGGTGTTTTTTGGGGTGTTTTTTTTTTTTTGTCTGTCTGTCTTAGGGGTAACTGCTAACTACTATCTATTAATAATCGGTGTCTGTGGAACGAGTAGAGGGAAACAAAAAGCACTGCTAGCTTCCCTCTGGTCTAACATTTATTTTGAAACAGTCCATATTAGCACTGGGTGTGGCACCCTCCAGCTTCGCTTGGATTGCTTTTCAGCCATTTTTATTCAGCCTCGTACTTCACACATCCATCTCTCCATTGTTACATTAAGATGCCCTCCTTCACCTTGCTCAGTGTGAGAACAGGAGGAGACGGAGATCATTTGCAAGAATGAATTATGTGTAGAAACCTCGGGGTGTTTGTAAGATGAAGTGTCGTCTAATATTTAACAAATACTGTTCTGAAGAAGGCACATTTGACTTAACCTGCAGGGCTGCAGCATCCCTTGGGGGACCGAGAATACTCTGGAGCAGAAGCTGGTTTTTGTGGGTTTAAACAACACACACACACAAACTGGCATCTTCCCCTTGTCATTTTATATCACAGAAAGAATAGGATATTTTCATCTTTAATGCCCTGTGGCATTTTTCTTTGGTGGTTTTTTTAAGCAAAGAGGAAGTAAACACGAACCTTAGGATTAAGAAGACAATTGCTCTGCCTCTTATTTTGTCAGTTGGGTGGCAATGACAAAATGCAACACAGTCCATTTCAAATTGCGTGGGTGGGTCTATTGGAAATACAACTGTCAAAAGTAGATAAATGGACCTAATACATTCGAAAGCCAGGACATAGAGAAATGTATGGCAGTTCCAGAGTATAATTTTAGAGAATGATGATGGCAATGCTATGGAATAGCGTATGTTTTATACAGAAGGCAGAATTTATACAAAGCTCTTGATAATATTTCATTCACGGTATGTGTTTAGATTCATCCAGTTTGTTTGATATACACAATCAACGGCCAACTATGGCTTGATATAACATCAAGTTGAGTTGGACATAAAGACAGAACAGAATTGGTTTTTACACTATGATTATGGGTTTCTTCTATTCTTACCAAAAGTAGACACCAAAAGGTGGCAGATTTTGTCTTATTTGTATAAAATATAAGACATTATTTCATCATAATCCTATATATTTGGGTCAGTTGACCTCATAAGCCGGGAGGAGGGGGGGTGGTTAAAATGCATGGACATTTATAATCACAATATGACACAAAATGCCATTACTTATCCATCGAAAGAAATCATTTTCATTTCCAATATATAGCAACTTGTGAAGATCAATGCAAGATCATTGAGGGTCTTCCGCACGCAGTGACCTTCGGTAGACTTCAGCACCATTGATTTCCTTTTGTTAAATAGAACAAAGCCATTATCTTGAAAATTGATGAAAATTGACTAATAACTAGGTGGATGTACATAGAAGAGAAATGGCAAGAAGTAAATATTCCCTTTTCTCCCCGCTAGAACTTTTCATCTAAACTAAATCTAGAATAAGGGCTTGTTTGTGTTTTTTTTGTTGTTGTTGTTGTTTTTTAGCATTTTCAATGTGTCTTCTGCATTTAAGCTCCCTTATTATCAAAAACAATTTCTATTAACTCTGGCAGCACATTAGTATCACCTAGAGAGCTTTAAAAAACACAAAGGCCCTAGCTGGTTTTGCTCAATGGATAGAGCATTGGCCTGCAGACTGAAGGGTCCCAGGTTCGATTCCAGCTAAGGGCACATGCCTGGGTTGTGGGCTCGATCCCCAGTGGGAGGGTTGGGGGAGTCGTGCAGGAGGCAGCCGATCAATGATTCTCTTTCATCACTGATGTTTCTATCTCTCTCTCTCTCTCTCCCTTCCTCTCTAAAATCAATATATATATATATATATATATATATATATATATATATATATATTTATTTATTTTAAAACACACACACACAAAAACCCACAAAGTATGCCTTACCCCCAGAGGTTCTGAATCAATTGGGCCAGGCATCAATATTTCTTAAAAGCTCTTCAAGTGAGTTTAGTACATAGACAGGTTTGAAGCTACTGGTGTTTGATAATTCTTATGGAGCCCAATCCATAGGCCAGCAGAAGAAGGTCTGGTATGCACATGATGAAATGGTGTGCTCTAGGAGCAGCTAAGAAGACAGTTAAAAGAAGACCATGTAACATTGTTGATAATGTTCTCCAGAACTATCCCAAGGAGAAAGTTTTTATTGGGAAAGGGAATAAAGAAAGTGAGTCCTAGCTGGTTTGGCTCAGTGGGCAGAGTGTCTGCCTGCAGACTGAAGGGTCCCAGGTTCCATTCCAGTCAAGGGCACATGCCCAGGTTACAGGCTCGATCCCCAGTGGAGGCAGCCAATCAATGATTCTCTCTCATCATTGATGTTTTTCTCTCTCCCTCTCCCTTCCTCTCTGAAATCAATAAAAGTATATTTTTTTAAAAAGTGAGCTTCAGGTTTCCTCTGTGTTATTATACCTTCCCTAGAGAAATTGCAGGCCATTACATATCACATGAAGACTCTACTGAAACCAACACACTGTATCATAAGAACTGTACAACACATGCAAAAGGAACCTTATATTTTTTTAATACATAAGATTTCAGTCATAGATAAAAACATTTAAAGAGATTAAAAGTCTGCATTATACTAAGCTACACAGTTTTTTTAAATGATACTAATACCCAGTATTGGTTAATAAATCAAAGCTGATTCTACTCAGTGAAAATGAAATGACAATGAAACAAGCTAATAAAACACCTATATATATACGGTAATCCTTTTTATTTTTATTTTTTAGAGAGTAAGGGAAAGGGAGAAAGATAGAAATGTCAATGATGAGAGAGAATCATTGATTGGCTGCCTCCTGTGCCACCCCACACTGGGAATGGAGCCCACAAACCAGGCATATAGGGAATCGAGCCTCAACCTCCTGGTTCATATGTCGATGCTCAACCACTGAGCCACACCAGCTGGATGATATACACAGTAATCTTAAAGACAACAACATCATTAGTTATTTATTGGGCCCATTTACTGAGCACTTTACGTGCATCATTGCCTTTAATCCTCACAAATCATATACATATGACATGTAAATTTTATTACTACCCCATTTTACAGGTTATCAGCTGAGGCTTCTACCAAGGCACACAGCTAGTAATTCCAGAAGCTCCCTTCTTCTCACTGCTCTGCTGTCTGCCTCAACGCCTTTTTCCTCATTGGTTTTTCTAAAATTATGAATTATGTAGGTAATAGTGATTGTGTGGATTTAATAACCCCTCACATTTACATAGTTTTCATTTGTCAAATGTCTTCTTATTTAAGATTTTTTGTTTTACTTTTGGACATTAAAAGCCTCAAAGACTGGAGAACATAATGCTAAGCAAAATAAGCCAGTCAATGAAAGAAAAATACCACATGTCCTCACTCATCTATGGATAATAATCACCATTATAAACTGGTGAACAAAAATGGATACAGAGGCAGAGCAGCATCAAACAGACTGTCTAATTACAGCAACAAGGACAGGGAGGATTGGTGGGGGGGTAACAGATCCGCCAAGGGACTTTTATGCATGCATTTAAGCATAACCAATGGACACAAAACAATGGGGGGTAGGGGAGGCGAGCGGAAGGGCAGGGGAAAAAAGAGATATATGTACTAATATTTGTAAAACTGTATGTAATTAATAATAATAATTTAAAAAAAAGAGCCTCAAAGAGGTTAAGTGACTTGCCCAAGGTTTTTTGATAAGTGGTATGTTGAGTAGTGAAGAGGTGACGGTTGGCTTCAAATCTAGAACTCTTCCCATCTCAGCACTCGCCACCTCTTTTACTAGTGCTGAGTTACAGAAAGTGAACTCTCATTTACCTCTTCTGGGATATTTTCAAATAGGTTCTCTTTACAAACAGCAAAATTCGTCAGCAAGGCAGTGGTCTTAACCAGTTTATGCCATTTTTGTCATCATCACCATCATTATAAATTCATCATCCTAAATTCTCCATCAGTATTATCTATGTGCCAATCACTGTCCTAAGCTCTTGTTACATATCTTTAGTAAAGGCAATTTTATAAACATACAGGCAGACCAATATCACCTTCCATCAAATATAGCATTTTATTTGGACTCAGTATTATTAGGATACTGTACAATTATTTTAAAAATATTTTTATTGATTTCAGAGAGGAAAGGAGAGAGGGAGAGAGATAGAAACATCAATGATGAAAGAGAATCTTTGATCAGCTGCCTCCTGCATGCCCCACATTGGGGATTGAGTCCGCAAACCAGCCATGTGCCCTTGACCGGAATCAAAACTGAGACTCTTCAGTGTGCAGGCCAATGCTCTATCCACTGAGCCAAACCAGCTAGGGCAGGATACTGTATAATTATTACAACATAAATAATTTCATTTGCAAACTCCCTCTCTGCAGATTCTAATGAGATCCAATGGGAAAACTGGCTTAGCAAGGGGTTAAGGGATTTTTTTTTAAATGAAAGAAAAGCCTCATTATACACATAACACACCAAATGTAAGTAGTTATTACTCCATTGAATAATAAAAGTATTTTTTGCATTATGTTATCATTCTCAAAAGAACCTTTATGAGAAATGTTTCAAAGTTTGGGGAGAGAATAAAGGCTTTATTATTCTTCTAAAAGTGGTACATGCACATTATGACAATTCCCTTTTGTACAAAGAGAGGTCAAATGAAAGTCGCAAGTCACCCAAAGTCCTACCACCTACAGTTAATGAATGTTAATACTTGCTAAATGTTGTCCATAACTCTACATATCAAATGAAGCTAGAGGGCTAGGTAGGCAGTGAAAATAGCTCTTATAAAACAAGACTGCACATATCTCAAAACGTACTTGAAATAATTAAAAGGGGGAAATTGATACTGAAAAAACTGCTGAACTTCAAATGCATGGTTCTTTACTCCGTAAGCTATTCCTCCCTGAAATTAAGAAAAATACTCTGATAAACATCAGTAGGTTACAATCATTTTTTAATTACATGTTTTGGTTTAGACTATACAGATGGACCCTCTGCAGTATCTTTTAAAAGAAGGACCAGTATTTCTGTGAGAGTGACAGAAATTCTGGTCTAAATCCATGTCTTCAAATCTATCATTTTTCTCAGATTTTATGAATTAATATTTATTTAATTAAAAAAAACAGTATTCCTGATACTCTATGATTAAAGCATTATGATTGCTCTACGTTAATGGGGGTTGTGGAAGACACCTTCATCATAATCAGCAGGCCCTTTCTTCATTGTTTTTAAAAGTTTTCTTTCTTCCTCCCCCTGCCCCCTCCATACCTTCCTCCTAATTTCTTCTTATATTTAAAATGGTATTATTACTTAATTCTTTTTTATCTTTATTCTAGTTAATATATTTAAGACCAGAATCTGTAATCGATATATTTTAAATTAGCTTATGATAGAATCAAGTTCTCAAATCCACTGAATCCAGCAAACAAAATCTAACATACATGATTGGATAGTTTTCAGGCTGTCACTTTTTTTTTGGAAATAATTAAATGTATGTCACCAACACATTTCCCATCCTTCTCAACATGTTGTCCTAAGTTATGTGCATATCTGGTCATGTATTAATATATACATATTGCCATCTTTCCAGTTCTTACAAAAGTACACACAAACATTCAAAGAAACACAGTTGCCTTATTATTAAGCTCACACTTTAAAAACTAAGAATTTGACATTAATAAGTCTTTAAAAGCCATCGTCTGCCAAAGTGACCATTAATAGCTACATTAAAAATCTTGATAATTACAATTGTATTCCAAATGTACAGCATATATTTTAAATAAGATAACATTATTAAGAGTTTTAGAACTTAGAAATACAGAGCTCTATTTCCTCCAAATATACTTGAGCTATATTTTTAAGTTAAAGCTGAGCAAAGTTATAATTCGTACACAATCAAATCCTTACGTTCTTTTTTATTTTCATTATTGCCAAGCGGGGAGGAAAATAATTCAAGCATTACTTACAAGTTCTTTGCCCAAACTGGCATTAATTATGAACAAGTGAAAAAAATACAACCATAACAGGTCTGAATGTTTAGAATTTATTACAGTTCCCATCATTTCACAGTGGGCTGGCTTCAGATGTGGTTATACTGTATGTCTTATCTTCAGGTACATTTCATCACTCTGCAGAGCAAATCTAGTGGCAATGGGGGTCAGGAAGGACATAACATTTTATTGAACGGAACAGGAGTACAAAGCGAAATCATTCCTTATCCTTATCTTACATCTTTTTAGTTCAAGAAGTATTTTTATCATTATGGTATTGCTCAAAAATTTTAAATTACTCATTTATTTTTATAAAGAGCCAACAGCTGTCTACCTCTGGGGTTCTTTTCTATTCTAATACAACACTGGGTTTTTAGGATGTAGCCCAGACTTAAGATTTTGTGACCAGTTATGACTGATGACCACCCACCAAATGAACAGTTTTGTATTTTGACATCGCCAGGAAGCTTAAAAAAAGAAAAAGCACATGAAGACATTCATTGTTCAATACCGTGCACATCTTCCCGGGTGCCTCCCTCCAGGACCATGTGCCCAAGTCTCTTTTTCTCTCCATATGGCCATCTCTGCCTTTGATGCCAGCTGCCCTGTGGAGACGCCTCTAAATGAGCCCATTTGCTGGAGTTTTAGCAGGAGGAGCAGCCATACTGTCTTAAATACTAGGCCCTGCTGTTTCTCTTCTTAGCCAGGCCCACCCCGTCACCATGACAATGGGCCTAAGCATCACGTGTTACCTTTGCAGCAAGGGGAGAGTGTGGTCCTGGTGCTTAGAACTAGCAAACAGAACCGTATTCAGCTGTTTCACAAAATTCACAGAAACATTAAAGCAGTTGATGTTTCTGAAGGGTAGTCATTAGAAGAATGTGTTTGCTTTTGTCTCCTGTGGAATTAAAATACCAGACATGTTGCTGGCTGTGGCTTTGCTCATCAAATCCTTCATTCTCCGTCGTTCCACCAGAGCTCACGTGGAGGATCACCCGTGTGGGTGGCATGCTGTGCTCTTTTATGTCTACACAGAGCACCAGGCTAGTGCCTCTCAGGACATCTACAGGATGATTTAAACCTCTAGAAATAGTGCTGCCATTTTTCTCTTGACAGTATCTTGGCTGCATTTGTAGCTGTGAAGCAAGGACCTGGGACATGGAACCAGTGCAGGTGTTTTATTAGCAAAAGACCCTTCCAGAAGTTTCCTCTCTGGGCTCAGGGCCTGAAGTTTCCTCTCTGGGCTCAGGGCCTGAAGTACCATTTAAAGTTTTAATTTACGTAAGAGACTTTTCAAGGCAGAGGAAGCTCATGAATTTGTTGACTGGAAGATGTCATCTTTGAAGGTCTCTGTGTATGTTGAAAGTATTTTTATGCATCTATTTCCATTATGTTTCTCCAGTTTGATAGCAAAATAAAGGAAAGTTCAAGTAGGGAAAGTTACTGTTTCTTCTGGTTGACTTTTGGGGATGGTATTTTGTTTGCCTCATGAGAATCAGAGAAACTGGCTTTTCTATACTGCTTTGGACACTGGGTTGTAAAGAACTGAGGTTTTTATAGCCTTCTAATCCTTTTTAGAAGGTAATCAATTATCATAACCAATTATTGGAAGCTTGCTAAAATAAAAAGTAAAAGTCAAGAGCATGTCATTTTCAACAAGCCTGTAGTTGAAATGCCGATATTACCTATGAATAGGATTTCCTCACTTGGCCTTTTAAAAATAGCATTAATGCCCTGGCCGCTATGGCTCAGTGGGTTAAGCATCTTGTAATGCATTGAAAGGTCACTAATTCAATTTGAGGTTCGAGTCCCAGTTGATTCCTAGTCCGGGCACATGTCCTTGGTCGGGGTGTGTATGGAAGGCAATGGATCCATGTTTCTCTCTCACATGGATGTTTCTCTCTCAGTCTCTTTCCCTCTCCCTTTCTGTCTCTCTAGAAAGAAAGAAATTTTTTAAAAATGTTTTTAAGTAGCATTAACTTCTCAAAGCAAGGGAGGCAATGCTACCTGTAATCTTTTTTGGACCAAGATGGAATATAAATAAATATATTTATGAGTATGGTTCAATAATGCAGATACTTGTGCACAATTTATTGCCATTTCATATTATTCCTTTATTCCACATTTGCCTTCTAAATGAAATTTGAATATCTGCACCACTGTCTTCTTACTTCCTACATTTTTAATAAATTTTCTGAGTACTGCAACCACTATTAGGTTATATAACGGAATACATTTGTAATAGTTTCACAAACCAAAAAAATTTTGGACTGCATCAAAGGGCTGTTTTCTAGAAATTTGACATGGCATTTATTTCCATTTAGCTATTGGTTAAAATCTTGGCTCACTTCTATTTTTCTCTTCTGTTCTTGCCTGGATAATGGAAGTGCAGGTAGCACTGATTTCAGTATTTCCAATTTGCCAGTTCACCCTTGAGGTGAATTAGTATGAAGTCAGCCCCAGGCAGGCTGAGTGTATGCCCCCACCTGTGGTTTGGGGACTGAGATGAGATCACCAAACCCAGTCCATTTATCAGGTTGATAGGACACACTGGTCTCTCATTTCAAAGCCGTATGGTTTTTGGCAAAGTAACGTGTAATTCTCACAATTGGCAAAACAATACAGTAAGTTACCTGTCTTGGTGAGTATGCCTAGTGAATGTGTACTCTGGTGTACAACCTCTCATCTGGCCTTTTTACATTAGGATATTGAAAGACGAGAAAAGCTACCTATACTTTGTTGTACCCAAAGATGACTTTGGGTAATTTATTGCAGTTACAGAGTCATTGGTAGTTTTTTAACGTGGGTTCTAAGGAAACTTTATTCAAATATCCGTTTTTCTGGATTGGGTGTGATAAAGCTTCCCACACACGCTTACATCACCGTAAGCAAAATTAAAATGTGAAAACTTGGCATTTGCACAGCAGTTTGGGAACACAGAAGTTCTCTTCTCTGATCACACCCCGTCACTTCTTACCCTTCCCACGGAATCATCAGCGCTTCGGGCCATTTGCTGGCACTCTGACAGCACACAGCCACTGCCGTTCTCCCAGCCCTCCCACCCAACGGTCTTCACTGCCCCATATTCCCAGCCCGGCCAGGGTGTTCATTCCAGTTCTGTCCTCTTGTGTCTTCAGCTCCTCCAGTCATGCTCCCTGTGCCAGTTCACAGCCCTGGCTCAGCTCCACCACCTGCTGCTCGGAGCACCCAGCCTCCGACCCTGCTGACCAGACTCTGTAGAGATCCTTCACTTGAACCAGACCCTCCTTACTTTCTGGCAGTCCTTCATCCATTTCTTTTGGAATCGTTACTGTATTTTTCTAGATCAGGGCTGTTCAGAAAACAGACACATAAGTAATTTAAAATATTCTAGTTATATTTAAAAAAGGCCCTAACCGGTTTGGCTCAGTGGATAGAGCGTCGGCCTGCGGATTGAAGGGTCCTGGGTTCGATTCCGGCCAAGGTCATGTACCTTGGTTGCGGGCACATCCCCAGTAGGAGGTGTGCAGGGGGCAGCTGATCGATGTTTCTCTCTCATCGATGTTTCTAACTCTCTACCTCTCTCCCTTCCTCTCTGTACACAATCAATAAAATATATATTTTTTAAAAAAAGAAACAGATAAAATTAATTTTGTTAATATATTTTATCTAATTCAACATATCCAGAGGATTAGCCTCTCAACAACAGCAAAAAATCAATATCAACAGCATTAATGAGATACTTTACATCCTTTTTTGGACTAAGCCTGAAATGTGATACACAGTTTTTCCAAGTGGACTAGCCACATTTCACGTGCTCAGTAGCCATCTGTGGCTCCCCACAGCTGTAGTGAATAACACAGCTCTTGACTTTTCCTAGTCTCTTCAAGTCCTACCCATTCGCCTCGGTCTCAGGAAGACCTTGGGACTCATTTTTCAGTAAATCTGCCTCCAGCCCCTTGGTGTTATTCCCTCTCCACCACAACACATGTCTGTTGCCACCGCCCGCCCTCTCCACTAACATTTCCAGGTTTCACTCAACCTCAAGGTTAACTTGTTGCTGCCCCTCCTCAAACTACCATTCTATTTACCATCTTCTTTATTACTGTGAATTTCCCAGCACCTACTCAACCACAATTGCATCCCTTAGTTCTCTCCTCTCTTGGAGGTTTTCTCTACTCTCATACTTCAATCATCACTTTCACTCAGAATACAGCCAAATATAAGTATTCGGTCCTTTTTACTAAATTTCAGTCCTGCGTTTACAAGTGCCTACTGTATATATTCATCTGAATAGCATTGGAATGTTATTACTGGCATTGAACTCCCAGATACTCTAACAAATCTTGGGGGGAAATCACTTAATTCCCAAGCTTTAAAAAAAGTAATACGTACTGTGTGTAATTGTCAGTCTCACCTCATCCCTGATCCCTATTCCATCTCTGCCCCCGACTATGCCAAAATACCCTGCTTTGATGTCATCACGCCGGACCCCAGAGGTTTAAAACCAAGTGTCAGCTTTTCCTCAAACCAGCTCACCCTTGGATTTCCGACTTTTGTCAGTGATACTAACAAAAGCCAACCAGCTTGGAAAGGTTGCTCTTCCTCCTTTCTCCCACAGCTCACTAGTCACTGTTCTTGTCAATGAATCCCTCATAATATTTCCCTTTATCCACCCCATCTTCTTAACAAATTGCTCCCACATTCACAAACCATCCCACGTCCACTGTCATCAACCCCAGTACTATCCCTTCCTTGAAATCACCTTTTACCACCTCCAACAAACAACACAAGATACACTGGCACTGATGCATTTTGAAGTGAATGTTCAGTTTTTCCATCTAGATTCCTTTTCAAAAATATATTTGTATTGATTTCAGAGAGGAAGAGAGAAGGAAAGATAGAAACATCAACGATGAGAGAGAATCATTGATGAGCTGCCTCCTGCACGACCCCTAATGGGGACCGAGCCTGCAACCTAGGCATGTGCCCTGACTGGGAATCAAACTGTGACCTCCTGGTTCATATGTTGATGCTCAATCACTGAGCTACACCAGCCAGGCTAGATTCTTAAAAGCAGGAACAAAATTTTATGATATTTTCATCCTAAAATTACTAACCAATGACTATTTACTGCTGATAAGTCACTTTCACTTAAAAAAAAAAAAAAGTCCGTTTGAATACCTAACTCTAGGAACAGATTTAAATATAATCAAGTTGCCCAAATTAATTTTGCAGACTTTTGGGGACATTTAATATATAACCAAATATGTGAGAAATACAACTGTTTTGTTTTGAGAAAAGCCTCAAACTTTGGTTTTGATCTTGCTTTTCCTCTTAACTCGTCAGTAGACAAGTTTCTCAGCTTTTAACTTCCTCACCTGTTATGTAGTAGTCCCCCCCCCTTATCTGTGGGGGATACATCCCAAGACTCCCGTGGGTGCCTGAAACTTTGGGTAGTACTGAACTCTATGTACTATGTTTTTCCTAAAAATACATTCCTATGATAAAGTTTAATTTATAAGTTAGGTACAGTAAGAGATGAACAATAATAGCATAATAAGATAGGACAGTTATAACAATATACTGTCATAGAAACTATGTGAATGGCTTTGGGGTCATTATTAAGTAAAACAGGGTTACTTGAACACAAGCACTGTGATACCCCCACAGTCCATCTGATAATTTGGAAACTGCTAAATGACTAACAGGTCTGGAGCATGAGCAGTGCATTCACTGGACAAAGGGATGATTCACGTACGGGGTGGGACAGAGCACAAGGGCTTGAGATTTCATCACGTGACTCAGAAAGGCATACATTTAAATTTTATGAGTTGTTTATTTCTGAAAATTTCCACTTAGTATTTCTGGACCACAGGTGGCCCCAGAAATCAAAACTATGGGTAAGGGGTGGCCACTGCCTACCTATTGAATAGAGTTTATTGTAAGGTTTAAATGAGGTACTATCTGAAAGTGTTTTGAATTTAAATTTTTTTCTAAAAAGATTGAAAGAGGGAAATAACTGAATGATAGATGTGATGCAGATTTTAAAATTTGTATTTCAGATTTTTAAACCACAGATCATGTACAGCCGCTACCCCTCCGTGTTGGAGGCAGGCCGGGCATTGGCTGGGATCTCCTGGGCCTGCCACCACTCTCCAGAAGGCACCGCTTCTCCAGACCCTCTCTTTCCACTGCTGTTCCTCCTTCTCAGCACAGAAACTTTTGTGTGCCTGCTGTGCACTCCCACAGGCCTCCATTGAGACATAAAATTGTCAGCAGGGCCTCGAGATACACACAATCAATGTCACCCAAAAACAAGAGAGCAGGTTCTTTTTTAAAATAATATTTTTTTTTATTGATTTCAGAGTGGAAGTGAGAGAGAGAGAGAGAGAGAGAGAGAGAGAGAGAGAAACATCATTGATGAGAGAGAATCATTGGTTGGCTGCCTCCTTCATGCCCCCTACTGGGGATCAAGTCCTCAACCTGGATATGTGCCTGATGGGCAATCAAACCATGACCTCCTGGTTCATAGATCGATGCTGAACCACTGAGCCACACTGGCCGGGCAAGGGAACAGGTTCTCCATAAAGTCTTATGTATTTTCAGTTTTGCTTCAAAGTCTTATCGTTTGGGCCACTCTGCAGGTGGCATAGCCCAGTGAGATACGTTCATAGCGATAGGGTTGCTGGAGAGTCAATAGCCTTCTCATATCTGTGACTTTATCAACTATCATCAGAGCTGGAAAAGATTCTCCCAAAGCAAAATGGGATGACAGCAAGTGCCCTGGGCAAAACCCCGTGTCCCCTCACTTGGGTTTAGGGATCCTAAGGCCTGTGAGAACCCGCAGCGGCGTCCTGGGCCCTGCCTGTGCTGAGTGCTGTGTGCTCTGTGTCTCCTCCCACAGCTATTGACCTGCTGTACTGGCGGGACATGAAGCAGACGGGCATAGTGTTCGGGAGCTTCCTGCTGCTGCTCTTCTCCCTGACCCAGTTCAGCGTCGTGAGTGTGGTGGCCTACCTGGCCCTCGCCGTGCTCTCGGCCACCATCAGCTTCCGCGTCTACAAGTCTGTGTTACAAGCTGTGCAGAAGACCGACGCGGGCCACCCTTTCAGGTGAGTCCCAGCCAGGCCAGCCCTCGCCCGGCCTCCCGTGGGCTCTTTCCCTTGCCGCTGTGTCGCCCCCTGCACTTGGGGTCATGTTCCGCGTGAGACCTAACAGGCCTCGTGAGGGTGACTTTAACACCCTCTCTTCTGATGTCGAAGGTTTCTGGTGAATTTCTAAAACAAACTCAATTGTCTCTATTCTAACACTTACTGTTTTACTGATTTTTGATACTTCAGTTATTACCAATTAAATATGTAATACTTATTTATTTTTAATCCTCACCTGAGGCTATGTTTCCATTGACGTCAGAGAGGGAGAAAGGGAGGGAGACAGAGAAATAGGGACATGTGTGCTCCGAACTGGCAACTTGGGTTGTGTGCCCTGACTGGAATCAAACCCGCAACTCTTGGGTACACGGGACCACGTTCCAGCCAACCGAGCCATACTGACCAGGGTTTAAATACTTAATATTTAAATTGAACAGGAATTTACTTACATAATATAAATTTATATTTAACATCAGTATTTTATATCTAATTATTCCTAATAGTAATCATAATTCTTGATATACAATGTTTTCTCGTTTTGAAAGTGTTTCAACAATTAATCCTCCCAACTCTGTGAAAAAGGCAGGGCATTACCGTCCTTACTGACAAGTAGGAAAAACGAGGTTCTAAGCAGTAAAGTGACTTACCCAAGGCCACAGGGCCCGTCCGGAGCACAGGACCAGGACCAGGTGTCTGGATTTTCACTTCTAGGCTCTCTCTAGAACAGCGGTTCTCCACGTGTGGGTCACGACCCCTTTGGCAGTCGAACGACCCTTTCACAGGGGTCACCTAAGACCATCCCGCATATCAGATATTTACATTACAATTCATAACAGGAGCAACATTACAGTTAGGAAGTAGCAACAAAAATAATTTTATGGTTGGGTCACCGCATGAGGAACTGTATTTAAAGGGAGAACCACTGCTCTAGAAGTTTAATACCAAAATGGCCGATATTCTGAGTGGTGCAAGGGTCAGGAACAGTCTTACAATGTTCTCTCATCTGCATTCTTATACCGGGGAGATCGGACTGGAATGCGTATTGGAGAACACATTATTTTTTAAAAGGTAATACGCCTGGAGAATATAGGAAATGTAGTAAAGGGAGGTATTAGCATTGCCGGCTACATGCCACCCGCCTGCACTCCAATTTATCTCCTGATTCTCGATTGTGAGCTCAGGTACTTTTAGCCCTGACTGTCAGTCACCCCTCGCCTGGTGCTGGCCCCAGAGCGCAGGCTCCTCAGCAGGTGCCCTCACCGCCTGTAAGCAGGGACAGTTCTGCCTGGTGGATGACACAAGTGGGTGTTACCGAATTGGTTTCTCAGCCAGCCCCAGTAATTCACCACGATGCCTCCACCCTGCTGGGCTCACCCACTGAATCAAGGCCTCTGTGCACCAGACTCTTACAGGGAGAAAGATGACTGTGTTATGGGGCCTGTTGACCAAAGCGAAGAGGCTGTGCATCAGATGTCCCTTCCCAGTCTTTGGCTCCTGGCTTCAGTGTCAAATGCAATTACAGGCTGAGTATTCTTGTCCTTGGGATGCATGTGGCCTTCTTCTAAAGCAGAGTTAAAGTGTCTTTGGGGCTATAATTTGGCTACACAAGTTCCCATCCCAAAGGTGGGAAGAGTGAAGTGGAGTGTCTTGGGACCAGAGGCTACACATTTAGGGTCTCGCCCTGCCCCCATCTTTGCTCTCAGCCATTCAGGAGAGGCTGGTTTCTCCTGCTTTCTTGGCCCCCAAGACAGTCAAGTTATAAGGGGAACTTATCTTTCATTTGGTTTATTTCTCCCAATACCCAGTATAGGACCGAGAATCGAACTACAATTTGCTTTTTTGTCCTTTAGGAGACCCTTATAAAATGCAGGATTTTCCTCTGTTTTTAGGGATCTGATGTTAAAGAAATATCTGACTCAGAGTACATTTTGAATCAAAACATGCTATCTAGACAAACCAGTATTATTTTTTTCCCAAATGGAAGAAAACCCATAATATTTCCATATACTAGTAAACTCCCTAAAACTTAAGCCAAATGCTGCTTTCCTCTTCACCCCTATTCCCAGAGTTAGGTAGACACTGACGTGCTCTAGGGCTACCCTCTGGGTAGACAACATGGCCAAACGGGAGGATGCACTGATTTGCATAAATTTGAGGAGCTTGGTTTATCTACCCAAGAGTTCAATATAACCATTTGAACAAATGAAAAATGCAGTTACTAAAAATACCTCTCTCTCTCTCTCTCTCTCTCTTTTGTGTGTATGTGTATTTATCTTTATGTACATGATTGTTTTTGTATTAAATTTATTGGGGTGACATTGGTTAGTAAAATTACATAGGTTTCAAGTGTTACTTCTATAATACATCATCTATGATATATATATTGTATGTTCACCATCCAAAGTCAAGTCTCCTTCCGTCACCATATATCCCCTTTTACCCTTTTCTACCTCCCCCCACTCGCTTTTTCCTCTTGTAATCATCACACTGTTGTCTGTGTTTATGAGGTCTTTTGTGTGTTTTTTTGCGTGTTTGTTGTTTTGGTTTTTTTTGCTTAATCCCTTTACCATTTTTACCCAGACCCCCAACACTCTCCCCTCTGACAGTTGTCATTCTATTTTCGAAACCTGAGTCTGTTTCTGTTTTATTTGTTTGTGTATGATTTCACTTACATGTGGAATCTAATGAACAAAATAAAGAAAGGTTCCTCTCTTAATAGAACCAGTGAGCATTTTAATATGGCCCAGCTCACTTGAGCTTTGCGAGCTCTCTAGATAAAATCTTGGAAGAACTTTCCAGAATTTAAATATGCCATCATAAGAGTTTTAGATGACAAACAATAATTGGCAGCTAGAATTTTCAACTATTTTAAAAGATAATTCATGTCCACTCAGCCAAGAAGACATGAGGGCTTTCACAAGTGACCTGGTGGGCCAGGGATATCAAGAGAATTCAGACAATGAGCTGATTTTAGACAGTTGCTCACATTATGATGCTGTCTTTGGGAAGCAGAAGTGGTTAAGTGCCTCGCTAGACGCCATGATTCTCCTGTTCCCCAGTGCACTGAGTATGGTGCCCACTGGCTGGCACCTCCCCTCCCCCCAAGGACGACCCAGCTGGCACACTCAGTGAAAGAAGGAAAACTTAGCTGTTTGGTGGTTCCCTCTGATGAGTGCTCTGTGGGGATGGTTTGTTGGCAGGGCCTACTTGGAGCTCGAGATCACCCTTTCTCAGGAGCAGATTCAGAAGTACACGGACTGCCTGCAGTTTTACGTGAACAACACGCTTAAAGAACTGAGGAGACTCTTCCTCGTCCAGGACCTGGTGGATTCCCTAAAAGTACGATTGCTTAAGCTGCTCAGTAGAGAGTCTTGAGTTTTGTTTTGTGTTTTTTTTCCCCCTAAAAGTATAATATCATAAACCAAAACCCACATCCTGGAGAATAAAATGCAAGTGGAAATTACATTCTAGAGTCAGAAAACTTCGAGCTGTACCACCCCATGGAGCTCATCCAGGCTAGCCCCCTTATTTTACAGATGTTAGAAGTGTGTTGTGGCGCAGAGAGGCTAAGACACTTGCCCTAGGTTGCCCACTGAGTCAATAAAACTTTATGAATGCTGAAAATTGAATTTCATATCATTTTCACATATAGCAAAATGTTATTCTTGTTTTGATTTTTATTCGAGCATTTGAAAAATGTGAAATCCATTCTTAGCTCATGGATCCACACAGAAACAGGCCAAAGGGTTCTGAGAAAAGTAAACAGGACCCTCTTTCAGTAATCCTGAGACAAGCTTTAAGTGCTCCTACATTTCCTGTTGAAATCATGATATATTTTGCCTCAAATTCTAATCTAAAAAGTCAATGAAATGAGACTCTTACGTGTCACGGTTTTAGAAGCTGTGATAATCATTTCATTTTTCAGTTCGCAGTCCTGATGTGGCTCCTGACTTACGTTGGCGCTCTCTTCAACGGCCTGACCCTGCTGCTCATGGGTAAGGACAGATGAGCGTGCTACGTCTTCCTTCACACGCTCCGTGAGCATAGAGCTTCCCAGGCTGCTGGCTGTTAGCTTGAATAGATTCCTGGGAACAGATACCAGATCCCCCGAGTGCTGCGCATTTCCCTGACCATAGTTCAATGAAGGGTATAAAGATACATATTACACATTAATAAAGGATTTCTTAGTTTGAAGGTTTTTTTTTCTTCTTCTAATATATATTACAATGGCAGTTGTGGACAGAAATCCATTTTCATCTTAGGAAAGCACAATCTACCCTCGTTCTAGGGATAATGATTTACTATCTGTAAAGGGCTCAGCATCCCTTTGTTTTCCTTAGGAGCTGCCCTATCCTCTTTTATCTAGAATGCTGACTATTATAAATGCTTTAATATTACATAACTACATAAACATGTATCTATAAGCTTATAGATACTGATGACTCTCCGGATTTTAATGCTCTTGTTTGTTTTCCATCCCAGCTGTGGTTTCAGTGTTTACTCTACCTGTAGTGTATGTTAAGCACCAGGTAAGTTCTGTGTGAAGTCAAACATTCATGTTGCGTTTGGCCTCTTGAACTTTGGATGTGCTCATGATTTTCTTCCTTGTTGTAGGCACAGGTTGACCAATATCTGGGACTTGTGAGGACTCACATAAATGCTATTGTGGCAAAGTAAGTTACACAGTGCAACTTGTAAAAAGGAGAGACTGGCTTAAGCAGGCATATATGTGGATGAGGTAGGGGTAATAAAAGGATAATAAAAGGATAGGTTGATTTATGATCATTCATTCACTTATTTGAGTCATATTCATGCTCTTTCCAATAGTATTATTTCAGAAAATAAGTACAAATTTTAAAACTCTCAATGAAAACTTTCAGGTGTTTTGATGGTTTATTTCATGGTGAGTGAGGATTTTTTTGACTCAACCAAATCACACATTTTATTTTTTACTTTTATTTTTCAATTTCAGTCTTTATTCAGTATTATTTTTTATTAGTTGTGGGCGTACAGCATAGTGGTTAGATAATCATATACTTTACAAAGTGATACTCCTGATATTTCAAGTACGAACCTGGCTCCGTACATAGTTATTACAATATTAATTACTATATTCCCTATACTGTACTTCACATCCTTGTGACTCTTTTGTAGCTACCAATTTGTATATCTTAATCCCTTCACCTTTCTCATGCAGTCCCTCAACACCCCTTCCCCCTGGCAACCATCAGTCTGTTCTCTGTATCTATGAGTATTTCTATTTTGTTTATTCTTTTATATTGTTCTTTAGATTCCACATATAAGTGAAATCTATGGTATTTATTTTTTCCTGACTTATTTGATTTACCATTATACCTTCTAGGTCCATCCATAATGTCAAAACTTGTAAGATTGCATTATTTTTTATGGTCCAGTAATATTCCATTATATGTATGTACCAGCACTTTTTTATACACTTGTCTATTGATGGGCACTTGGGTTGCTTCCATATCTTGGCTACTGTAAATAATGCTGCAGTGCTGCATATATTCTTTTAAATCACTGTTTTGGGTTTTGTTTTGTTTTTTAGAGATATACCCACACTTTAAAAGTGGACGCTGTAGGACCAGGAAAGCTCGTTGGCTGGCCTTATGTCACACGGCTGACTGGTAGCACAGCAGGGACTAGGACCCAGGTTTTTTCATTCCAGTCTGGGTAGTTTGGCTACGCTGAGATTGGCCATAGGCTCCTTTACCTGGGACCATCTCTGTTTATGCCTAATGTCCTGGAATAGTTAGTAACAGTACTGTCTTTCTCTTTTAGAAGTGTCCCAGACTGGTGATAAATGGTCACCTAACTCTATCACAGCTGCTGTAATCCTGAAATAAGTCACTATCTTTGTTTACTTAAAAACTTATAATTTAAGGAACGTGGCCTTCTTGGATCATTCATTGTCTGATTTACACATTCTTCTTATTGCTGCGAGGGAATGTGGTTATGCAGACTCATAGGTTCGGAGAGAACAGACTGATGGTTGCAGAGGGGGCATGGGGGACAGCGTGAAAAGGGTGAAGGGATTGAGAAGCACAAATTGTTTTATGGAATAGTCACAGGGATGTAAAGTACAGCACAGGGAATGTAGTCGATAATTTTGTAATAACTATGTATGGTGCCAGATGGGTACTAGAAATACCGAGGGGGACACTTTGTGAATAGAGTATATGATTGCCTAACCTCTACGCTGCACACCCGAAACTATACAAAATAATACTGAATATCAACGGCACTTCAAAAAGAAGGAAAAAGAATGTGTTTGTGGACACGCATAAAGGTTATTCTTTTTGAAATGTTAAGCTATTTGATCACTTAAACTAATTAGAGCAACAACACATAATGTCATAAAATAGTTTTATTAATAACACTTGTGGTTTATTACCTTTTGATGTTGTCTTTTTAGGATCCAGGCTAAAATCCCAGGCGCTAAAAGGCACGCTGAGTAAACTGATATCCCACCGGGACTGGGCACAACAGAAATGTCTGGAGTGGTAACACCTCTCTTCTTAAGTGTTAACGGCAAGTGGATTGTTTCTTCCCCCCGGTACCATAATCTTAGAGACAAACTTTGAAACAGCTGTTTTTAGGCTGTGCCTGTACTCTTAGGATATTTGAGTCACTTGTGTCAAGCACTAAAGTATAGAGAAAAGTGTATTAGATGTGGTTTTTAATCTCGTGTTGCTAAAAAAACGTGCATGATGGTGAGAGCCCAAGTTATCCTTTCTCCTTCGGTGTTCTCCTCCTCCTCCCTGCAATGCTTCTGTAGCTTCTCATGTTCCCGTGGCTAGGCCTTTCCCGCCGAGTGCACTGACGCAATAGTGGAAATCGCTTTTATGTCCTTGGGCTGCTGGTCGGATTAATCTTTAATAACAATATATAGCAGTGTAGACCAATGTTTTAGTGTTTCTCCAACACACACACAACGTAAAAATAAAAACAGTTGGCTGTACTTATGGTAATCAGTTTTGTATAACTTAAAATAATTAAATGAATGAATACATCCAAACCAGACAGGCAGTGCGTTGGTTGTGTGGGACTGACGGGCTGATTTACATGTATGGTAACTGAGGAGGACCAGCATGTTAACTTTATTACGATTTGTATTACTTTCTCTGTAGTTCCTAATGGATTTAATTATGGACTCTGGATATTTGCACTTCTGTACTTGGTATTGAATGCATAAATAAATGTTACTAAACGTAAAAACTTCTCCCTCTCTTCTTGTGGTCTTACTAGAAAATGCGAGCGTTGTAAGAGACGAAATCTCCAGAGGACATGTATGTTGGGAAGGGTGAGACCAAGTGTTCATTTTTCTCCTGTCTCCAGGACCATACGGTCCAACCCCAACCTGGCATATGGCTACTTTGGGCTATTAATAAACATCACCAAAACTGGAAAAGACTCTATATTATATTGTGTGGTTGACACAGATATTTTAAGTAGTTTTTTTTTTAATTGGAAGTTATATAAATCTTTCCATAAAGTTCCTATAATATACAACACAACACGGGTATGAAACAATTATAATTGCTATGAACTCACTCTTTTTGGAATTATTTATGGAGCCCGACATGTGTCAAGCACTGAGACTAGGACCGTGAATAAGAGCGACTACAATTCCTGCCCTCACCAAGATAAGTCTTCTAACAATTGCTCACTTTTTGTCAAAAGTCCAGTTGCACATTTTATTTCACTCTTAGAGTCAAAAGTCAAGGATGACCCAGTAGAAGTGGATGCAAGTTGGAGCAGTGGGAGGTAAAAGGGATAGTTACAAAAGCTGCCTTTGACCTGTACACAGGTTTCCTAAGCACGATGGAGACCACAGGGCAACTGGACAGTGTGCCAATAGCCAAAATGGGGGAGGAAGGAGGTGACTCTGTGGAAATGCTAGCTAAATAAAAGGCAGCATGAAATAGGAGCAACAGGGAAGGTGAGCTTTGGGGCTGGGTCCTGATCTGGCTTTCTCCAGATAGAGAAGGTTCATTCCAGTATAAAGAAAGAACATGAACTAAGGTGCTAAGACATGGTAGTGCATGGCACACGCAATGTGTAATAAGTTGAATTGGGTTGTAAGGTGGGAATGGTCGTGTCAGTTAAGCCTGATGAGCTGGGTCCAGATCATACTAGAAACACCAAGGGCCTGGTCTTTGTTCTTTAGATCTCAGAGTCACATAAACACACGGAGGGTGCCTGACACTAGAGATTAGAAGACTCTAGGAAACAATTATAACATAACTAACAGCAAGCAAGCATCAAATGATGAGGCCTCTACTGACGTAGCCACAGTGAGAATACAATGGAGGTATCCCCCTGTTCCTGATCCTTTATATAAGCCCAACCTGCCAGGCACCCACTATGCACAGAGGACTGCCTAACAGCAGTTCTCAACCTCTGGGTCGTGACTCCTTTGGCGGTCGAACGACCCTTTCATAGGGGTCGCCTAAGACCATCCTGCATATCAGATATTTATATTATGATTCATAGCAGTAGCAACATTACAGTGATGAAGTAGCAACGAACATAATTTTATGGTTGGGTCACAACACGAGGAACTGTATTAAAGGGCCAGAAGGTTGAGAACCACTGGCTAAGAGATTACATGGAGGGAGATGAGACTGGCAATTAGATATGGTGTTTCAACCAAGGCCGACCTGAGAGTTAGCGACTCCTAGGCACTAGGCAGCTCCCATGCTGCACCCTCGCTCACCGCTGTCTAATACTAGCTGATCAGGAAAATGCAACACCATTTTTGAGAATAGAAAGCCTAAAAGAGCTGGTTTGGGAAGGAGGACAATAAGCTTAGTTTGGTGCCTACTATTTTTTAAGGTGACTAGACACAGAAGAGGATTTTTTTTTTCATGTGTGTATTTCAGCCTCCAACCTTGAAGATAAAATTTCTTCTAAATGGCTCTGTTATGCCGAATTAACCTTCCCCAATATCTGCATTGGCAGCATTTTCCTCATACTTATGGGCCCAGAATTCTTTGCATAAGCGGCTTCTCAGTAGGAGGATCTTACGAAGAATTGCATTTGCTAACAGTCATGAATTTCCTGAGGACAGTCCAGCCTTGCAAAATGATAGGTATGGATGTAGAATTTTACCAAATGGAACACAGGGCACATAATAACCTGCTTCTACAGAAAGCATCTGTTAAGTTGATATCCAAGACGATAGATACAATGTGAGGGCCCAGTGAACAGGTAAGAAGAGGATCAAGGACAGAGCTCCCGGGGACCCAGAGTGAGTGAGGTCATTCCGAAAGCAGTGAACAATAGAAAATTCGTATTAAAACAACTGAAATGTATTCTCTCGCAGTTCTGGAAGCTGGAAGTCTAAAACCAAGGTGTCAGCAGGGCCATCCTCTCCGACAGCTCTAGGGGAGAGTTCCTCCTTACCTCTTCCAGCTTTTGGTGGTTGCCAGCAGCATATGGTACATCACCTCAGGCACATGGCCCTCTTCTCCCCGTGGGTCTTCACATCCGCCTCCCTCTGTGTCCAATTTCCCCATTTTATAAGGACACCAGTCATATCGGATTAGGGCCCACCCTAATGACTGCGCTTTAATTTAATTGCCTTGGTAAAATACCCTATTTCCAAATAAGGTCACATTCTGAGATGCTGGGGTTTGGGACTTCAACATATATTCTTGGGGGGGGGCAGGGGGTGCGGGGAGAGACACAGTTCAACCCATAACACCATCCTAGGCCTCACCCTGGCCCTTACACCCCTGTGAAGACTTTTCCTCCTGTGTGGAACCCAGATCTCCTTCTCCTTGTTTCCCACTGTTAGGAGTCACTGCAGAGAAACAGTGGGGCAACTCCTCCCTTCCCTGCATGCACTTGAGAATGGCCACGTGCTGGGCCCTGCTTCACCACTGTACAGTTCTAGCAATCGCCACCTCATCCTTGAATAAAGCATCTCCGAGACCCCAAGCCCCAGCACTTTCTTCTGAGTGTAGAGAAGCAGGTGGGAGATGTGAAGGGGCCACGAGCAGTGTCCTAGTGTTAGCCAACATGGCAGTGGTGAGACGGGGAATGACCAAGCTCTGCCTAGTCGGACAGGAGTGTCATTTGCCTGCAGACTCCAACCTGCTTCTCTAGTCAGTGCTTTGTAGAAGCATCATCCTCGAGCTCTGCAATATGATTTTTTTTCTAGTTTATCTTCAGTTTAATAAATGCAATATTACAGAATTAATTTGGCTGGCCACGTTTTCTTCGATGAGTGAATTTAATTGCTTTCATCCTGGGTCACAGCCTTTTAAAATAATTCTGCTGGAATGACCTCTCTCTGGCCCATCCCTACTATGCTAAATGGAGTGTTTCAAGTAAAAATGAAAGGACACTAAACAGAAACGTGAGAATATAAAGTATGAAACTCGTTGGTGACGTTGATTTTAAGACACAAATTGTCTTTGGAAACAAAGACAGTCATTACATAATGATAAAAGGGTCAATTTAACATGAAGATACAACAATTGTAAATATACACGCACCCAATATCAGAGCTCCTGAGTATATAAAATAAATATTGACAGAGCTGAAAGGAGAAAGAGAAAGCAATACAATACTAGTGAAAGACTTCAACACCCCGCATTCAATAATGTATAGAACATCCAGACAGAAAGATCAATAAAGAAAGAATGGACTTGAGTGAACCTATAGACCAAGTGTATCTGAAAGACATATACAGAACTTTTCACCCAACAGAAGAATACACATTCTCAAGTACACACGGAACAGTCTCTGTGACAGATCACATGTAAGGCTTCAAGACAAGTCCTAACAAATTTGAAAAGATAGAAATTATACCATGTATCTTTTCTGAGCACAATGGAATGAAACCAGAAATGAGTAAAAGCAAGAAAATGGGGAAATTCACAATGGAAAATAAATAATGCTCTTGAACAATTTTTGGGTCATAGAGGAAATCAAAAGGGAATTTAAAATTCACCTCAAGCTGGCCAGTGTGGATCTGTGGTTGAGTGTCGGTGGACCCATGACCCAGGAGGTCACAGTTCGGTTCTCAGTCAGAGCACATGCTCAAGTTGCAGTCTGGATCCCCGCCGTGGGGGGCCTGCAGGAAGCAGCCAATCTATGAATCTCTCTCATCATTGATGTTTCTATCTCTCCCTTTCCTTCTAATTTCCTCTTTGAAATCAATAAAAACGTATTTTTAAATTAAAAAAAATAGATATACCTCAAGACAAATGAAAACAAAAACACAAATTACCCAAACATATAGGATGTAGCAAAAGCAGTATTAAGGGAAGTTTATAGGAATAAATGCCTGAATTAAAAAATATATGTATATCTCAAATAAACAGCGTAACCGTTCACCTAAAGAAACTAGGAAAGAATAATGAACTAAACCCCAAGTTAGCAGAAGGAAGGGAATAATAAAAAATTAGAACAAAAATATTCAAATAAGGAATATAAAAACAATAGAAAATATAAAAATTGAGTTGATTTAAAAAAATAAAAATGACAAAACCTTAGCTAGACAAAAAGAGAAAAGAAGTTAAAAATTTAAAAATATGTGTATTTTTATTGATTTCAGAGAGGAAGGGAGAGGGAAAGAGATGATAATCATTGATCAGCTGCCTCCTGCAGGTCCCACACTGGGGATGGAACCTGCAACCTGGGTACCTGGGAACGGAACCATGACCTCTTGGTTCATAGGTCTACACTCAACCACTGAGCCATGCCGCCTGGGCAAAAAGGCAAAGATTTTTAAATCAAATGGAGAGCTTAATACACCAGTGACCTTTACTGAATCATCTTTAGATGAATCATCTAAAACACTTTGTAAAAATAAGAAACTAAATAAATTAAAAATAAGAATATTGCTACTTTAAGATCATGAGTGTTTGAAATGTCTGTAAAAATACTAAGTGAGCATTAACAATGATCACTGCTACCTTTTTAGGGTGCCACTCAATAATAAAAATAAATAAGACATTTATGCTAAATTTGGTTTGGTTGTTTCAAGCCCAATCTAATTTCTGATTACTCTGCAAGAGGGTTTCTTGAAAAAAAAAATGCCTGTAATTGATAAGATATTCTGCTCTACCGTAATGTTACCTCAGGCAGAAATAAACTGTTTACCAAGCAGCTGCCAGCAGGGAGCCCCTAAATCTGTTCTCAATGTCCTGTTCAGAGCAGCATTGCCTGCAGCAGTAAAACCCAAACTCCTGAGTTGGGAATTCAAGACCCCGCAGAAAATTCACAGCCTCCACTTCAGGCTGGGCTCCTGCACCCCACACTCTACAGCCACGCCCCAGGGCCTGGCTGTCCAGACAGAGCACCCTCACCCCAAACCCACTCCCTGCCCTGGTTGCAGTCACAGGGCAGGTCTGGCATTGTCCAATGCTAAGGGCCGGGCCAGAGGTCATCCCTAAGGTTATTGCGTCTCTCACCTCAGTAAGATTTTCTGAGAACTAGGATAACCATCATAATCTCCCTGAAGCGTTATGACAAAGACTAAGTCATGGGAGCAGTTACAAGATGGACATTTTGTGAAAGCACAAAATACCTTGCGGTGTGTAACTACCCAGGCTCATCTAGATTCTAGAATGAGCACGTGTGTGTGAAAGAACCTGCCTCTCAAAGCCACTGAGAAAACCAAGCTCCTCTGGAGTGCCTGGCACAGAGCCGCTCAGAGTTGATCCTTATTGATTGATCCCCAAGGCCCACTAGACAGGGGCGAGGGCTGCACTAACGAGATGGGCCTGAAGAGAAGGACCACTACGGAGGGGTTCCTTCCAGTGCAGCTGGATTCTTGCGAAAAAGCTAGAGGCGCGGGGAGGGCCGCTGCTCGTGCGCCTGCGTGGGCGACCTGGTTGCCCGTGGCAACGGGGCGTGCGTCCTTGCCTCTGGTCAAGTGGGCGGCGCAGGAGCAGCGCGATGGCGCTCCACTCGTGGTCTCCGGAGCTGGGCTTCAGCGACAAGCTGAAGCAGGTCGCGGTCTCCACCGGCCCCTCCCTGGATTTAAGCACCTTCCCCTCCACCCTGGGCTCCACAGTCGCGACCGCAGTGCTGGAGGAGCTCTTTATTGTGGGTGAGAGGCTCGTGGGCGCTGAGCGGGAGGGAGTCCTCGGCGAGGGGGCGCCCAGCTTAGCTGGAACCTTCAGTGGGACCCGCCTGGGGACCCAGCGCATCCCTGGCTTGAGCAGAACCCTCTCGGGTCCTAGGGTTAGAGCGAGGCGACAGGATGGGACCCACGACTCAGCCCTCTTGCTGTCATGCCACTGGAGGGACTTGGTCCAACTCACACCAGTAGCTGGTGATAAATCCTGGCCTCCCAGGCCATTGCCATGTATCCCCAACTATAGCGCCCACCTGCATTTAGATTGTACATTCAGTGTTACCTTTTCCCTTCGTGACTTTCCTTTACAAGTTACGGAATTTCCTCCAACATTGTGCCATGGCAAACTGGAGAATTTAACAGGCAAACATGAAGGCATCTCCTTGCCTAATACGACAGGAGTGTTTAAGAAGCTCTTGTGTTGGGCAAGGAATGTTAGCTTAGCGAAGGGTGCTAAGGAGATGAAACAGATAATGACCTTGGGTGGGGACAGGTTAAAATACTTCTTCATTTAAGAAGCCGAACCTGTAATCAAGTCACATAAGCTTAAGGGGCAACAGTCCAAGGAAGGGTGTCTTGTTCAGCTCATTTACACTAAACAAGAAAGCATCTCTTTGCTTTACTCTAATAATCTCATTGTTTCCAGATAACAATACTGATATCTATCATAATGTTACTCAGTTTGGGATGCTTTCTTTTATCCTTCTTAATGAGCAAATTTAACTTCACAATTCTCACAAATTTTGGAGGAGTATTTTCATGTGTGTCCAAGGTCATCTAGATCAGCATATCCATTCATTCACAAATATTTCTTCTGCTAATAATTTTTGGACCTTCAGAAAGTTTTTCTTAAAAATTGAACCTCTTGTCCTTAGTGTGAGTTATAAAATATGTAGTAACTCTCCAACTCCTTTGCAAGTGGGTCAAGCTCTGGGGTTCCTTCATTCCTTACACAGTAGTTCTCAACCTTCTGGCCCTTTAAACACACAGTTCCTCATGTGGTGACCCAACCATAAAATTATTTTCGTTGCTACTTCATAACTATAATGATGCTACTGTTATGAATCGTCATGTAAATATCTGATATGCAGGATGGTCTTAGGTGACCCCTGTGAAAGGGTTGTTTGACCGCCAAAGGGGTCGAGACCCACAGGCTTACAAGAAAGAAAAGGAAATGGCAGGCAATGCCCATCCCTCTCTAACACACACTTGCGTGCAAACTCCGTAACTGATTTTCACTTGGTTTGAGAGCTTATTTCATTAAGAGAATTCAAGTTCCCTGGAAGTGAGGGCAGAAATTGCTCTTTATGTTTCTGAAAGTAAATAGAGCTCTTTAGGGCATGGACCCTGTAGTCACACCACTCAAATTTGAATCTGGACTCTATCAGTGATGGGCTCTGTGACACTGAACATATGACATGACCTCAAAGTCTTACATTTCTTACCTGTGAAATAGGAATTATCATAAGTTTACAAGAGTCAACTTAGATTGTTATACAGTTAATTAAATGTGTGTTTGGGGGCAAAATACTAACATATGTGAAAACATTCCTATACAAACCTACATTATAGGCTTATTATATTTATGACTTTCATAAATGTTTGTTGAATTTCTTGTCCTAATGCTATAAGCATCCTCTTTTTTACCATGAGATGCAAAGATGGACTCAAGGAGCATAAAATCTATCCCTAAACTAGAATAGGATGAAATAGAAAATAGTAAGTACAAAAGAGATTTATATAAAGTATACAGAAATTCAGAAATAGAAGATGTAATTACCAGCTGAGTAAACATTTTAGCTAGATCTTAAAGGGTTAAATAGGATTTGAACAGATAAATATGAGATCTTAATTTTCTACTTTTTTTTTTTTAGAACGATCACTGCAAAGTGACTATTTTAAATGCGACGAAGAAGCTAAGATCTTTCTTAAGGACATTGCTATAGCTATCAAGAGATTGGTATTGTATTATCTATAAGAGTTTTTTTTCCCCCCAAATCTTCCACTTATTTCCTTGTCATACTTTAATTTAGCACCAACTCTGTTCAAGGTATTGCAATAGATACATTAAAAAATATAACATTTTCCCCCCTCTCAATATACTAAGCATTTTAACCAGTGTTGCTCAGTGGGGGACTGTTACCTGATTTCCCATGCAGAACACTTAAGACCTGTGCTATGGCCCTAGCCAGTTTGGTTCAGTGTTTAGAGTGTCCGCCTGTGGACTGAAAGGTCATGGGTTTGATTCCGGTCAAGGGCTAGTACCTGGGTTGCAGGTTTGATCCTGCCTTTGGGGCACATGGGATGCAGTCAATTGATGTGTTTCGCATTGATGTTTCTCTCTCCTCAACTCCCTTAAAAAGAAAAAAAAAGATTTGTGCTATGGATGAGGGCAAGCTGGCTAAACAGAATCGATACTGGTGATAATAGAGCTCAGTTAAGGGGTGAGCCAAATGGGCAAATGCTTAGGACACCACTATGAAGTATTTGTTAAGACAAACAACCTCTAAATAAATTGCATGTGTGGTACCAATGAACTCAGTTCTCTATAAGCAATTCTTGCACCCATTTCCATGAAGTAGACCATGCTGTTCAGTGAAAATAAATGAACAGAAATCATATTGGTTGTATTAACCCCACAAAGAAATATTTAAATAATTTTTTTTAAGTCACAAACTTCTCTGTTTGGTCCTGGGTGACATTTACAATGCTTCCCCAGAAGGGTCAGAGTAGTGAGGTCTCTTTATTTATTTTAAAAATACTGAATAAGAATCTATTACATATCAAATATCTAAAGCTATAAAAATATAACTGTGAAGTAAATGAGTTTGGGTCTAGAGACTGCTGATAAAAGTTAAACTCATTACTTTACAATTATCCTATGTAATAAAAGCCTACTATGCTAAGTGTCCAATCATTCGTTCGACCATTCAACCAGTTACTATGACACCCACTGATCACCAGGGGACAGAAGCTCCAGCCAGTAGATTAGCTTGCTGCTGGGGTCCAGCTGATTGGGACTGGGTGAGATGTGCCAGACATGCCCTGGGGCCCTTCCGAGGTCCCTCCCCAGCCCTGATCATGCACCAGTGGCCTGGCCTGCTCCCTCTTGCAATCTGGGACCCCTCAGGGGATATCAAAGAGCTGGTCTTGGCCCAATCCCTGCAGACCAGGCCGAAGGAGGGACCCCACTGGTGCATGAATCCATGCACCGGGCCTCTAGTATCCTTTATAATAAAACCCTAATATGCAAATCAACTGAACGGCAGGACAACCAGTCACTATGATGCGCACTGACCAGCAGGGGAAAACGTGCAATGCAGAAGCTGGCCCCTAGTGGTCAGTGCACTCCCACAAGGAGAGCTCCACTCAGCCAAATGCTGGACTCATGGCTTGCGAGCGCAGCGGCGGTGGTGGGAACCTCTCCTGCTCTGCAGCAGCACTAAGGAGCAGCAAGCAGGCAGGCAGTAAGGAGTGAGGGGTCCTGGGCTATAAGAGGGTGCAGGTGAGGCTGAGGGACCCCCAAGTACATGAATTTCATGCACCGGGCCTCTACTTTTGTATAAAATTCTATATAGTTGTGTATGTATACTATAGAATTATACTTTATAATGATACTTATTTGAATACATGTAGAGTTTATGCATATACCAGTAGAATACATACTCTTTAGAGTTTATGCATGTTGTACAGCACTGTGATCTCATGAAAACTTCTGCTTTGTTTTCAGTTTATGTTTTTCTCTAGGGATTGAAGGGATCAAAGTATTTTTTTGTGGCTTATTAAAGTATCTAGGATATCTCCATTTAATATCTGACCTGTGAGATCTCTTAGAGATAAGTCCTTCCATTTTTTAAAGTGGTACATTTTTGCCATTACAAAAGCACTACAAGTTTACTCTGGAAAACAGGAAAAAAAATAGACAAGCAAAAGGAAGAAAGTAAAAACCACAATGACCCCACCACCCTACAATAATCACAGTTAACTCCTGATGAATGTTCTTCCTACATTCAGGGTGTAAATGATGCCTGTATTGAATTTTGTTTTTTAGAAACTTGATCATACTATATATACAATTATATAACCTGCTTTTCATTATTAATAAAAAATAATAGTAATTTCTCAGGTCATAAAGTACCTATAGCTATTGCAACTATTTATTTAAAAGATTATTTCATCTGTTCCATGAACAGATTTTTTTAAATAACCCCACCCCCCAAAATTATGAATTAATAATAATAACAATAATAACAACAGGCTTATGTGACTTTTTGTTTGGATTTGTAGGTATGTAAAGAGAACTGTTGTTCTCTTTATACATAAGCATATTTTTATAGGCATTTTCTACTTTTAATTAAGAAGTTTTCTTTCTCAATGTTACCCTTTTTGTTGAAGTCTTTAAATTGATTGAAACTGCAAATAGGAAATACACATGGGGAAAGATGGCTTCTAAGTAGGAGAAAATATGTGGAAATTAAAAAATAAATTAACAGTGATACCTTAAAACTGATTATAGTTATGTTTCCTACTTTCTATTTCAAATAAAAATAGCAGCAGAAGTTATCTAATGAAAATTACATTTTGACCTTTGAAAACATTTATAGGGTTTGTTTAGGAGATAAATTTTATTATTCTAATATGTAATTTAAATCTTTAGGAAGAAATAAGAAAAGCTACAATTGAACTTCTGGAAATTGAAAGCATGGAACTCAGTAGACTATATTTTCTATTGGAAACTCTTCCTGATAACATTAACACAGAACTCGAAGGTATTTTGAGAATGACTAGGTAAAGAAAGTGAAGGGATTAGTGAAAGAACATATATGTTTTCTCCATGGATGCAGACGATAGTGTGATGAAGGCCAAGGCAGGGGTGTGAGGGGTAGAGGTGGACAAAGAACGGGGGAATGGGGGACACATGCAATAATATCAACATTAAACACTTTTCATTAAAAAAAAGAAAATAGTAAGAAGTCCTTGTGAAAAGATGAGTTTAATTTATGATTAAATAAGTTTAGCTAAGTTATTTCATCTCAAAACATAGCTAGAAAGAGTATATGACACAAACATAGTGAGACCCATAATTTTACTGACATTTTAAGTGGAAATCATCTAATCTAATCTAATAAAAGCATAATATGCAAATTAGGCATCACTCTGAGACACCCAAGCCATGCCCACCAGCCAATCAGAGCGATTATATGCAAATTAACCAACAAACATGGTGGTTAATTTGCATACACAGGCGGGAGTGAAGACTAAAGACAGCGTAGAAGGAAGCCAAGTGCTGCAGAAGGAAGCCAAGCGGCAGAGAAGGGAGCCCAGGTGGTGGAGATGGGAGGGAGCTGAGGCAGCAGAGACAGGAGGGAGCTGAGGTGGGCTTCGCTCCCTTCACTGCTTCACTCTGGCTCAGGAAGCCCTATTCTTGCAGGAATTTTCCTGCAACGGGCGTCTAGTATCTTATATAATAAAGAGGTAATATGCAAATTGACTGTCACACCCTTGCACAAGATGGCCGCACTCATGTTGCCACAAGATAGCTGCCCCCATGTCGTCACAAGATGACCGGCAGAGGAGGGCAGTTGTGGGCAATCAAGCTGGTAGAGAAGGGCAGTTAGGGATGACTAGCCCAGTAGTTAGGGGCTACTGGGTCAATGGGAGGGCTGTTGGGAGCAATTGGGCCAGCAAGGGAGGGCAGTTGGGGACAATCAGACTGGCAGGGGAGCAGTTAGGCATTGATCAGGCTGACAGGGGAGTGATTAGGGGATGATCAGGCTGGCAAGCAGAAGCAGTAGGGACAATCAGGCAGGCAGGCAGGTTAGTGGTTGGGAGCCAGCAGTCCCAGATTGTGAAAGGGATGTCCGACTGCCAGTTTAGGCCTGATCCCACAATGATTGGGCCTAAGCCAGCAGTCAGATATCCCCTGAAGGGTCTCAGATTGGAGAGGGCGCAGGCTGGGATGAGGAACACCCCGCTTCAGTGCATGAATTTCGTGTACTGGGTCTCTAGTGTATATATGTGTATATATATGTATATATATATGTATATGTGTATATATATATGTATATGTGTGTGTGTGTGTATATATATATATATATATATATATATATATATATATATATATATATATATATATA
>PVJC01014270.1:0-36710 GCA_004026665.1 Murina feae | reverse complement strand
TCAAAAAAGAGAACAACATGCTGGGGAGGGCAAGAGTCTGAGAGATCAACATAGAGGGGGTGCCTGCTCCAAGCCTCCACGGTGTGCCTGGGGGCAGGTCCCCGGCAGGTAGACACACACAGGAGGACTGCTCCGAGCCTCTGATGGGGCTGGGGGCAGGTCCCCAGTGATGACACACACACATACACACACACACACAGAAGGCGCCTGGCAGACTGGGGCCATCATAGGACATCCACTGAGGGGTCCCAGACTGTGAGAGGGCACAGGCCGGGCTGAGGGACTCCCTCCACCCCGAGTGCACAAATTTTTGTGCACCGGGCCCCTAGTATTGATATATTGTTAAATTTTGCTTGGTAATATTTTATCAAATAATCTTACATCTACATTTATCAGTGATACTGACCTGCAAATTTCTTTGCCTGTCATATCCTTATCTGTCATTAGTATCAGAAAAGCAATTATAATGACAATAGAACCAGTCACATAAAAATTACATTAAAACTAAATTGTCATTTCTATTGATAACTAGGGTTCCGGTGAACAAAAATTTGTGCACTCGGGGGGTTCCCTCAGCCCAGCCTGTGCTCTCTCGCAGTCTGGAACCCCTCAGGGGATGTCCACCTGCTGGCATGTCTGGCCAGCTTGGGTGAGGGACTAATGGCTATTTGCAGGCTGGCCAAGCCCCCCCAATGGGTACCCTCACCCCATGGGGGTGTGGCCAGCCTGGGTGACATACTGAGGGTCATTTTCAGGCTGCCCACAGCTCCCATTGACCCAAGGTTCCAGCGAGGCTGGCTGAAATCAGGTTTCTGGATTTATTTATCTTCTATAACTGAAATTTTGTTGCCTTGAGCAGAGCTGACCTAGGCGGGCAGTTGCAATGGAAGCCTCCTGTTTTCTCTAGCTCTATGGCTGCCAGCCGCCATTTTGGCTGGGTTAATTTGCATACAGCCACTCTGATTGGTTGGGGCGTGGCTTGGCTGATGGACATGGTTTAAGTGTCTTGGGGTGATGGTTAATTTGCATATTACTCTTTTATTAGATTAGATAGCTGATTAATCTCTTCCTGAGATAGTCACAAAACCATGGACAAGATAAAATGTTAGCCTTGACTCCATGTACACCACAATCAAAAACTCAATGGAATGAATACACATTCTTTATGTCTACTTAGATATTTAGTAAAATTTTCTGTTTAAAAAGAAACACCTGGTGAAAGCCTCAGGATCCTAGATAAATAAACTCACTGGGTAATTTATTATTACTGGACTGCACCATCCTGGGAAGCTTATGCATTTTAATGTACAGTTGCAGACTGATCGATAAGGTACACTTAATCTCTTATGCTTCAACACCATTTCAGAGCTGTCAGTCAGGCTTTCCTGCATAGTCACTGCTGCAAAATGCTCTTCACCAGAATTAATATGATTATGATAATAGCATCCTAATGGCTCAAGCAACACTTTGATGCCCACTGTGCTAAGTGAGATACTGAATTAAAGGACTTCATGCAAAGACCATCAAAGATGCTTTCTTAACTCTCAGGATACTGACCCCTGCATTTGTTTGACAACATAATGGCAGCTTAGTGAATTCATTACCTGGGAAAAGTTCTTACTTCAGTGCCTTGTCACAGCAAATTTTAACATTGCTAATGATTTAATCTAACACCAAAGGCTGTATCTGTGAGGAAGCTTTTTAATAGTATGAAGATATATTTCTAATTTTTTACACCAAAATATTTAAATTGTCTATTAATAAAGTGAGATATAATATCGTTATCACAATGTATATACATTTTCTTTAAATTCTATCTCTACTAATGGGGTTTTGTGAGGTCATGCATGAAAGGAACATAAACTAAAGAAAATATTTTACCTATTTGGAGTCATAAGACATTCAATGATCACCTTTTCTTCTGTAAACACTATATTAAAATGTATATTAAATATTTATTGAATATTTATCACTGTGTGAATAATGCTACATACACATATATAGACATGTGTGTGTGTGTGTATGTATATATATATATATATATATATATATATATATATATATATATATATAGAGAGAGAGAGAGAGAGAGAGAGAGAGAGAGACCAAGAGAGACAGAGAAACCAAAAGTGGTGGAGAGTCACAGAGAAGAGAACGTGAGTGTCAATATGCCAATCTTGACAGAAGTGTGAGGACCCCCATAGTTCCAATGTATTGAAACATAGAATGATTTTTCCTAACCGGTTTGGCTCAGTGGATAGAGCATCAGCCTGTGGACTGAAGGGTCCCAGGTTCGATTCTGGTCAAGGGCATGTACCTTGGTTGCAGGCACATTCCCAGTGGGGAGCGTGCAGGAGGCAGTTGATCGATGTTTCTCCCTCATCAATGTTTCTAACTCTCTATCCCTCTCTCTTCCTTTCTGTAAAAAAATTAATAAAATGTATTTAAAAAACTTAGAATGATTTTAAGTGATTGTTGTGGATCTACCTGTGTTTGGGAACAGGAGAAAGTTGGGTGAAGTGTTTTTAATCCTCTCCTAATAACTTGATCAATGATAGATATTCAAGATCGCAACCAACACATTTTTGGAAATAAGAAAACATAAATGATATATCAATGAACAATAATACCAAAAAAAGTTGTAGTCTTTATTATGAATAAACTGTAGAAACCAAGAGCTCGGAGTATGGCCAGGTTTGAGTTTACACACATCTTAATGACTCCTAGAAAGCCAACTATTCTATTGAAGGGCTCTTCTACTAAGAGCTGCCTGAAGGAGTCTAAAGTTTGTCACAATCCATTTATTGATCAGTGGAATGATTCATTCCTTGATCATTTATTTAGCTACAGACTCATTTAGTAAATAAATGGAGTAAGACATTAAGATACAGTGCAATCAACAAGGATTGATTTGATCATCCATTCTTCACATTTAGAGAGGATATCACATGCCATATGCCAGGCCCTGGGACTGTGATTGATAAGTTACACTTCCTTCCCTTCTAGCAGGTCACAGTCTTAAAAGAAAACTAGGATATTGACACATACTGAACAGCTGAGATAGGAACTATAGACAGTATGTTTTTGCACAGTGCAGTGGAGTCCAGTAGAAGGAAGGAACTACATTTTTCTGTGGCTCAGAAGAGACTTCAAAAAAGATAAAACTGTGGTATATTTAGGGTAGCAAGAAGAGTCTTGAGAAAGCACAGAGACATAGAGAACATTATTGCATATGTCCAGGTTGCAGGCTTGATCCACAGTAGGGAGTGTGCAGGAGGCAGCTGATCAATGATTCTCTCTCATCATTGATGTTTTCATCTCTCTCTTCCTTTCCCTTCCTCTCTGAAATTAATAAAAATGTATTTTAAGTATTAATTAAACACTTTCAAATAATCATCTATCGTTTCTCCAATAAGCATAGGGGGGAAAAATGGAAATATAACCATATTTACAGAAGACTGTTATTTAAGAAAAAACATTCAGGTAATTCTAGTGCTTTTTGGTGCTTCTCTCAGCTTTTTAGTGATTCCTCTTCTGAATTCTTATCCTTCAAAAGCAGAAATGTACAGAGCTGATTAATAATTACTCTCTTATTTTTTACAACACATTTTTCCCACTGCCTACTGGAGAAATGACAGATGATTATTTGAAAGTATTTAATTAATAGCTAAGGACATAGATAAATGAAAGTTTATTGATATTATCATGAATTTAGTATATAATCTTAGCCCAATTATACTCAGCTGGAAGCCTGGTGAATGAAATTGTGCACAGGTGGGGTCTGGCTAGCCCGCCCTGATCAGGCTGGTCAGGCTGGCCACCCAGGGGGAGGGGACATGGGAGGTTGGCTGGCTGATCCTACCTCTGATCTGGGTGGGGGGGACTAACTGGGGACAGGGCCAGCTGGGGGAGGGCTCTGATTGACTGGCTGACCTGCCTGACTCCCTGGTTGAACTCCAGGTCAAACTCTCAGTTGAGAGGACAATTTGCATATTAGTCTTTTATTATATAGGAAGGATTAGATATACTCTCACCTATTTGATTACAGTGCTGGCCACCTAAATTAAGGTGGACATTGTCAGTGGCCATAGAGCAAAGAGAGGAAACAAGTAAAAGGAATCCTGATCACTGGGCCCCAGGATGACCTTGGGTCTATGACTTCACCCTGCCAGATGTCACCTCGACCCCAGGTAAAGCCAGGAAAGTATCAGTAACAGCTCTCACAACATATTTCATAGAGATGAAAGAGTTCATGGAAAAATGTTAGCAAAGCATTTAAATCTCCTTTGTAAAACACCTTATCTATTTATCCTATATAATAAAAAGAAACATGCAAATTAACCATCCCTCCACTACACTAAAGCCATGCCAACAAGCAAATCCAAGTGACTATGCAAATTAACCCAACAAATATGGCAGTTTATTTGCATACGCAGGCATCAAGCTCCCCAGGAGGCAATGGCGGCCATGGCTGCAGGCTCATAAGACCATTGCTAGCCTGGGAGGTGAGGCCTTCCATACCAAGCCACGCCCATGGGCTCCCAGGACCTTCGCCAGCCCCAGAAGGCAAGGCCAAAGCCATGCCCGCGGGTTCCTGGGACTTTTACCAGTTGATGAGCTGAGGCTGAGTGTGCCTAGCCACTCCCATGGGCTCCTGAGACCTTGCCAGTAGAGAGTAGGAGGTTTGGAGGACTTGGAAGAGCAGAAGACTGCTGGACATAGAGCAGAGTGAGAGAAAGGGCAGCTTGGAGGGTGCAGGTCCCTTTCTCATCACAACTGTGGAAATTGACAGCAGGGAGGAGGAAGTCCCACCCCCTCAGAATCAGCCTTTGGTCAGACAGCTCTCAGCAGCCTGACAACCAGGACTCTCATTCACCTGCATCTCAGACCATGACAGCAGAGAGGTTGGACTATGTCTAAAGAACACTGTTGATACAACATAGCTCTGCAGCCGAAAGATGCTGGTGTTATTGACAAAATTTCTGCATTTTCTGTGTGCATCTGATCTTGAAAGAAGGCGGCACTTGCGACAGGATGTATTTGAACACCAGCTACTGGAAACACGTCGCTCTGATGCTGAAAAACACCAGTGTTATCAAAAGAAAATGTCTAATGATCAATGTGCCTTTGAAGTTGAAAGAAGGTGGTGGTGACAACAGAATATGTTTAGAGAACAGTCATCAACAAGTACTACCAATACTGGTAGGAACTGCCTTCTCAGCAAAAATGGAGTACATGAGGATGCAATTCTAGAACATAGTTGTGGTGGAATGACTGTTCGATGTGAATATTGCCTATTGCTAAATTTCTCTGATGAAAAACCATCCGATGGGAAATTTACTTGATGTTCTAGCAAAGGGAAAGTCTGCTCAAATGATATACATTTTCCATATTACCCGGCACATTTAAAAAGATTAATTACAAATGAAGATTCTGATGGTAAAAATTTCATGGAAAATATTCCTTCCATAAATAGTTCTTTTGCTTTTGCTTCGATGGGTGCAAATATTGCATTGCCGTCAGGATATGGGCCATACTATTTCAGAATACATGGACAAGTTTATCACCGTACTAGAACTTTACATCCTTTGGATGGTGTTTCTTGGAAGTTTGCTCAACTCTATATTTTGGATACAGCTGAAGCTACAAGTAAAAGATTAGCAATGCCAGAAAACCAGGGCTGCTTAGAAAGACTCATGATCAACATCTACAACCTCATGCATGAAATAAATGAATTAATAAAATCGTACAAGATGCTACATAAGGTAAAAAAGGAAGCCCAATCTGAAGTAGCAGCAGAAGTTATTGTTCCCACAGAAGTAACAATGGCAATTAAATATGATTGTAACAGTGACCCAGGGGGATATAACTCTCCCTGTGTAACTGAGGTTGCTGTCATATTCATAAATGAAGATGGAGAACCTCCTTTGGAAAGGGACTTGCTCATTCATTGCAAACCAGATCCCAATATTCCAAATGCCACTAAAATGAAACAAATCAATATCCTGTTTCCTACATTAGATGCAATGACATATCCTATTCTTTTTCCACATGGTGAAAAAGGCTAGGGGGACAGATATCACATTAAGACTCAGAGAGAACAGTGTAATCGACAATAATACTAGACAAAATGTAAGGACATGACTCACACAAATGCAGTATTATGGATTTCATCTCTCTGTGCAGGACATGTTCAATCCTATTTTAAATGCAGGAAAATTAACAGCTTATCGTGGATTCATATTAAAAAATGGAGGCCAATCAGATAAATTTCATCAAAGCAAACCGATCTAAGTTGAGAGTTGAAAAATATAATGGTTTGATGGATTATCTCAAATCTAGATCTGAAAATGGCAATGTGCCAATTGGTAAAATGATAATACTTCCATCATCTTCTGAGGGTAATCTCAGAAATATGTAGCAGCGATATCAGGATGCTATGGCAATTGTGACAAAATATGGCGAGCCCGATTTATTCATAACCATGACATGCAACTCCAAATGGACAGATATTGCAAACAATTTACAATGCTGGCAAAAAGCTGAAAACAGACCTGACTTAGTAGCCAGAGTTTTTAATATGAAGCTGAATGCTCTTTTAAATGATATCTATAAATTCCATTTATTTGTCAAAGTAATAGCTAAAATTCATGTCATTGAATTTCAGAAACGTGGAATGCCTCGCGCTCACATATTATTGATATTAGATAGTGAGTCCAAATTACGTTCCCCTAATTAATTCCCTATCAATGTGCATGAATTTCATGCACTGGGCTACTAGTATGGAATAATATTATTAGTCATTTTAATGGGTTGAGTCATTTGACTGCTTGAGCAAGATACCCATTTGAATTTTGCTGGTCTTGCATTGCAGTGTATCCTTCGCTTTATAACAGCATCGATATTTTGAACTTCAGCCTTCTATTATCTCTGAATGTTGGGAATGTGTCTATCTCCACCAGCAGCTCCGGACTTAGAGTTCCAAAGGGAGAGCTTGAGATTGAATGGCTTTTGAATTCACGCTGTGGGTGGCTGTGTTGAGAGGTGTATTATTTATTACCGCCAGTACAAAAGGAAACCACAATACAAAAGACAAATGCAAAAGTAGAGAATATAACCTCTTGGTCGCGTCGGTGGCGGCCTCAATCCCAGGACAAACATTCTTATTATAATAACTCAGCAATCTCACTCCCCTTGCTCTCTCATGTAATATAAGGCCAGCAAATCATTATAGGTTCAACCAAAGAGCAAAGCTTTCGAGGATGGCCATCGCTGTTCATGTCACATAACTGCGAAGAGTTATGCCAGAGCCCGGAATAGCAAGGCACTGTGATAAATTTCTCAGAGAATCAGATTTTACCAATCTGTTTCAGAGAGTGAAACTTCAGGCCCGAGTTTGTGTAAATATATCCAGAGGGGCCACATACCACTTTTTTTTTTCTGGCAAAATATATGAAGGTGGGTAGTGCTGCAAGGGAAAACAGCAACAACAACTAAAGGTTTTGTAGTAAGAAACTGTCTTATTTCAAGGACTGCAATGTAGAGGGCTACTGGACATTCCCTGACGGTCTTCCCACTGGAATCACATAGGAAACATAGCATCAAGCATAGGAACTGCCCCCGCGTCTCCTCTACTTTTATGTTTCTCAAGATTTGACATTCACGCTCTTTTCGTGATCAATGGTCAAATTTCTGCATTACTTGGCTCGTGGGTTTTTCCCCTTTTCCATCTCCTCCCATCTTCCTTGCTAGCTTACAGCATCCTCAGCGATGTCATCGCCATGACTGAACACAGCCTTGCCCTTCCTGATTCCATAGACCTTCATTCTGTTTCCCTTAGCCTCCCCAGGACGGACCCCTGGCCAAGTCCGCTCCAAGTCTGCAGTTTCTGAAACAGTACATTGACATTCTTCTACGATTCCTCTTCTCTCCTTATGTCTGCATCCTTCCCCTTTCCTTTCTCATGAAGCTGTGCCTTCATCGAGACCTTCATTCACTAAGTTTGGCCCATTCTCACCATGTCACAGCTTCCTCTGGACTTTGAGACCTTTCCCAGTTTGTCTGGATCTCATGATTAGTAAGCTCTCTCCCAATGCAGTCCATTTCCAAAACGGACTCCAAAAATGATCGCTTCTAAGGAGTCTTCCTTGTCCTTCTTTGGGAAACTGCATCTCATACATGTCTCAAACACACCTGCCTCTGCTTTGTCAAAATGAGCCCCGTTAAGCAAAGGACATGAACTGTTCATGTTTCTAAACTGGAACATAAAGACGGTTCTAAATGTATTATTCTGTGGTGTCAGTGTTCAGGTCATCATGTATAGGACGATATGTTTACTTATTTTATTCATGTTGCTAAGGCTCCACATTTACCAGCACAAAGAGATTCCAAAATGATATGTCCTCGATCTGCTACAGGGCGATAGGAGACAGGAGGACATGCATCCTAACTTGTGGTTTAGAAAACATTAGCTAATTATTACTAAGTATTGAAAAATGTTTCAAAACAATATGCTATTTAAGATTTTGTAAGCTTAGAAACTCTATAGTAGCACAACAAGCAAAGATCTACTTTCTATTTTAGGATTATTTTTATCTCATTTTACTTACACCTAAATAAGGATTTGTCTAATTAGGTTGATGCAATATGTTATCTTATCTGAGTGGAACTCATTTGAAAATGTCCATACATATCTTCAGAAGAAGAAATATCATAATGGTTATCAGACTCATATGTAATTTTTGACATAAATTAGTTGTGTGTTTTTCCATCCCCTAACTTGTCACTAATTGGAAATTACATAATTCTTGTGTATTATTTTTCCTAGTAAAATAAAAAAGGAAGCTTTACTAAGGCAGTAGTAAATTATTTTCTCTTTTCATTTGCCTTAGGTCAATTACCTTTTTCCTTGTATGAAGAAAGCCAGGTATTGGTACCCAGGTAAGTTTCTTCCTCCTTCAATATGAAAGCAATCTAAGAAGTCTCAGTTGTACTCTTCTGGCTAAATTCTCTATAAACATTTCCCTATTATATCAATTGCAGTGCCTTTCTTTTAAAAGGATTCCAAATAAACAACAGTAAACCATGTAGCTAGTTTCCTAATGTCATAAATCTGCATAGGAATAACAGTACACAGTATATTGAAAACAGTTCTCTGAAGCTCTGGGGAAGGAAATCAATCCTAAAGACATGCAACATTGAGCTGCACTGCAAACCTGTGATCAGGGAGGCTACTTTTACTTGAGAAAAACATTTGACAGTTTTTTACATTTATTACTTATTTTAAAATTTTAAATTATTTTTATTTTTGTTAATCCTCACCTGAGGATACTTTTCCATTGATTTTTTTAGAGTGGAAAGGATGGGGAGAGACAGAGTGAAATATCAGTATGAGAGAGATGCACGGACCAGTTGTCTCCTACACGCGCCCTGACCAGGGCTGGGGATTGAGCCTGAAACCGAGGTGCATGCCTTTGACCTAAATCAAACCCGGGACCCTTCAGCCAGCTGCTTGACACTCTATCCACTGAGCCAAACCAGCCAGGGCTAGATTTATTTTTTTATTGCAATCTGGCTAAGAATTTACTTTCAAAATATTAACCAAAACACAATTAAACATGTTTCACGTCAAAATGCAGCAGAGACAAATCAATGCAAATACATTTTGTCTCAACCTAATTAGACAAGAAATCTTTCTTGAGTTGTAAAGATGAACATCCATGGCTCTGGCCTCACACGAGTTCCTGTTAATGGTAGTAATACTCACTGCCTTTTTCCCATGTCTGACAGTGATAAATTACTAGAGAAGGGTAGCTTTTTGGTTACATTGAGTCCAAAAGACACTTCATTAGTTCAGTCAATTACTGGCCACTGTTTTAGCTCCATGCCACTCTTGTCATTTTTATTTTGTCTGACTAAAAAAGAAAAATCACAAATTTTAAAAAATGAGGGATAATACCATTCAAGAAATAGGCACATGTTATGATCTTTTCCAACAAAATTTCCCTCAGGTGGTTCCAAAGACGGCACTCCAATTTTTAAGAATGTTGTTGCAAACATTTAAATTTTACTAAAGATGTCAATGTTAAATCAGATAACTCCACAGCTGAGTGCCAAACCATTTTCAATACAGATAAAATCCAAGCTAATTCCGAAGCATAATCAATTCGTAAGGAAAGCTCTATAATGTCATTAATACAGTTAAGAAAGTTTAAATCGGGTTTCAAAGTGTAATTCTGAGTTTATGGCAGAGTTCTTTTTTTAAAATATATTTTTATTGATTTCAGAGAGGAAGGAAGAGGGGAAGAGAGACTGAAACATCAAGGATGGCAGAGAATCATTGATTGGCTGCCTCCTGCATGCCCCACACTGGGGATCGAGCTTGCAAGCCAGGCATGTGCCCTGGCCTGGAATCAAACCATGACCTCCTGGTTCATAGATCAATGCTCAACCACTGGGCCACACTGGTGGGGCTCAAAGAATTCTTGATAATGTAAAAACTCTGGGTGATAAAGTGTATATGTAAGCTAGCAACCATATAGTGATCTAGCAAGAAAATGTATTTGTTGTTAGCTGCTTCCTACAATCTTTGGAGGCTTATTTATCTGATTAAATAATCTCACAATCACAACTATCCATCATGCCGGAGTACTGGTTATCACATATGCTTAGTAAATGGTGAAATTTCAGTGTTAGTAACATTTAGGGTATCTTTACTACACACCACTATTATAAAACTAGAGGCCCAGTGCATAAAATTTGTGCACTGGGAGATGGGGGACGGTCCCTTAGCCCAGCCTGTGCACTCTCACTGTCCAGGAGCCCCGTTATCAATCACCCCAAAGAGGTAGGCCCCGCCCACCTGGCTGGGGCTACACAATGGATCACCCCAAAGAGGTAGGCCCCGCCCACCCAGCTGGGCTCCACAATGGATCACCCCAAAGAGGTAGGCCCCGCCCACCCAGCTGGGCTCCACAATGGATCACCCCTGCAAAGGAAGGCCTCCCCACCATCCACCACAACCTGCTGGATAGCCTGAGCCTTCCTCTTTGGGCCCGTCTTGGCTGGCCTGGCACCAGTGGGTGTCACAGCGTGATTGTTTGGATGGTTGTCCGGATGGTCGTTCCGCTGATCGACCATTTGCTCGATTTTCATATTACACTTTTATTATTATAGATGCCACTGTTTTAAGTAAAAACTGGTGAGAAAATCAAGGCAAGTTAAAAAAAAAAATCCAACTAGCAAAGGGACTACACCCTGATTGATCAACATTTGTTTGTTTTGTTTTTCTATCAATATGTTCACCTACATCTTAAAGGGATAGATATAGGAAACTTTTCATTAGCTAAACATTCTGCTTTTATCTCTGACTCACTACAAATGAATAGATAAATGGATAGACAGGTAGATTCTAAAGTAAAATTTAACAAATGTAATACAACCAAGGATTTCAGTTGAAAAAGTTTTGCCCTATAAGTTTGTGTCATAAAGAAAATCACCACAAAGTATTATCCGCATCCCCTTAAACTACAAGAGAATCTTTCTGCATGTGTGAATCCACTGCCTTACTGTGTTCCAGTTTTATTTTTGTTTTTCTTACGGTCTCACATCTGTGACCACATTGTTGTCTGCATCTGTTTTGTTTGTTAGGGCATCATTTTGGGAAATAGAGCAACATGGTGTTTTGTTTTTATATTTCATGAGTAAACTGTTTACTGAAAAGGGGGTATTTTCTGCTATGGTGATTTTTTCTGGCCAGACAGAGTACAACAGTAAACATTTGTTTTACTCCGGATCCCCACAACAGGAAGATATCTGCCAAAATTGTGGATGTGAAAAGCATTTTCTCAGAAAGGGCCAAGGATATAACCAAGGCTTTAAGTGTGTACTCGACTCTATAAAATGTATCAGAGTCACCAACCATCAGCCTAAAATTTTCTTCTTTCTATTTTTCCTTACCTTCTATGTAGTAAGACATTCTGGACTTTTGGGAGGAAGAAAACAATTGAAGACTCTATCATACAACTGTTGCTTATAAAATTGTTACCATGAAATTCCTTTCAAACCTTAAATTAGTACCAACACATATTTTATTTTAATGAAGATGAAAAATAAAGGAAATTCTTCACTAAAGTGTTTTTAGGAGAGAGACCTATATTATTCTCTGGACACTTTTCTGTTTAGGAAAATACATGAATGGCACCACTTCTTTTTAAAAAAATGGACTCTCTGAATATACATAAGAGAATAAAAATGTCATTTTTCCCTATGATGGAAACTTTTAACTAAGTAATTATAGTACTTACCTAGATCTTTATAACTATCTGTAGCCTTTGAACCCCACTATATCTAATCCTAATAGTCATAAAGTAGAAAACCAGGGTACCTGGAAGGTCAAATTTTATCAGAGATAATCTTAGAACAATAGAATAAAACTATCAAGATTAGAAAGAACTTCTAGATTAAAATCCCATCAGTTTCTTAAATCTCTACTTGCACTTTTCTACCCTATATTTGTTGCTATAATAGGTTGAATAATTGCTATCTCCTATGCATTCCTATTTCATCTTAGAATAGTATTCTGTAAATTGAGTTGATATCTATTCATGACGAAACACCTACTTCCTGTGCTAATTCAGTGTAAGCACAATTAATATTCCATACAATAGTCTTTCATATATTTGAAGAAAATGACCAGATTTCTGATTAAGTCCTTTGTCATCTATACACTTAAAATCAGCCATCATTTTGACTTTGTCTCAATAAGACTTCTCATTTCTGGTTGTTCTCTTTGGAATGTGGTCCAATATACCACTTCAGATGAGAAGACCAGAAATGAACACAGTGCTCAAGATTCAGCAAGGAATACAGTCTTATCCTGGAAACAATGTCTTCCCTATAATTAGGATTCTGATATTCTATTTTATTTGTTGGTTTATAGTGTTATTCATGTATTTTATTTCCATGTTGATTTTCTCTGTTGTTCCATTTATTATTTAAAGTGGAGTGTTTAAGTCAACAAATATTTTTAGTTAAACTGTGAATTTCTTTATTTAGTTCCGACACTGCTTAACACCATCACATTGGGGATTGGTGTTTCAATATATGGGTTTGGTGAAGGAGAAATATTCAGTCCATGACAGAAATCTATGAAAACCCAGTGAACATAAAAAGTCATGGTGAGACTATGAATGATGCTTTCCCCCTAAGATTAGGAAAACTGACGATATCCACTCCCACCTTTTCTACTCAACATTGTACTATACATTTTATGAGAAATATTATGGGGGAAAAAATAATATTGGAATGGAAAATGTTAATTTCTGTTTTTTGCAGGTGACATGATATTGTACATGGAAAATCCTAAGAACAACCTAAATATTTTTAGAGTTGATAAACAAATTCAAAGTTATAGGACAGAAATTGATAAATAAAAATCAATTGTATTTTTATCTATATATCAATGAATAGCCCAAAAATAAAATTAGGAAAACAATTTCAATTGCAATATCATTAAAAATAAAATACATAAAATTAATGGAATGAAAGATGTTCAAGATTGTACACTGAACATTATAAAACATCGTTGAAAAATTAAAGATGATTGAAATAAAAAGAAATATGTATTTTTAAGCACTGGAAGACTTAACATTGTCAACATGGCATTACTCAAATTTACCTACAGATTCAAACAATCCTTCTCCAAATCCTAGCGTTGTTGTTCTAGACATTGACAGCTGATTCTAAAAGTGATGTGGAAGTTCAAGGGACCCAGAAGAGCCAGTGCAATCTTGCAAAAAACTTAAAGTTGGAGGATTCACATTTCCCAATTCAAAATTTAACATCAAACTACTAAGACTTTTAAAAGTATTCAAAATCATATGGTGCTACCAAATAAATGTAAGGACCAATGGAATAGAATTGACAGTACACACTTTAACAGTCAATTGACTTTCAACAGATACCAAAGCATTTTAGTGGAGGGAAGAATTGTTCTTTCTATTTTTTCCAAAAGTTTCTGGGACAACTGGATTTCCATGTGCATAAAAATAACTTGAAATGGATCAAAGATTTAAATGGACATATCAAAGATATAATATCCTTGCAAGAAAGCAAAGGTGTACATCTTCATTATCTTAGGTTAGGCATTGATTTCTTAGATAATAATGAAGTACAAACCACTGAACAAAAAGTGGATACATTGGATTTTATCAAAATTAAATATTTTGTGCTTTAAAGGATATTATCAATGAAGTGAAAAGACAGTTGTCATAATGGGAGACAATATTTGCAAAGAATATATGTGATGAGGGTAATGTCCAGCATATAGGAAGAGTAGTCATAACTCAAAACAACCCAATTTAAAAATGAGCAAAGGAGTAACTATTGTCTAAAAATAATAAAATACTCTAATTTCCTTGTAGGTATCAAGAAAAAAATTATAGGTTTGACTGGAGCTAGACCTTGGTTAATGAAATCGTATTTAGAAGATAATGACATAGATGGAAAAGGAAAAGAAAATGTTTTGCGGGAATTCACTCAAATTTTAACATAAAGAGTAGAAAATGAAGAGGTTTCATTTGTTTATCTTCCCAAACTAGGTGCTTTGGTTAAATCATGTGGGTAGTGATTTAACTGCAGCTTGCTAACAGAGTATCTCCTTGTCACCTCATTTACAACCAGAAAGTTGATTTTACTTTTTAAAATCATACTTATGTATTTCACTTGTATGAGTAGATGCATTTTGTAATATAGTAAAGGGAACGCATCTTAAAAAAGGCAAAAGATTTCAACAGCCATATCTCTAAGGACTATATACAAATGGTCAAGAAGTATGTGAGAAGATGCTCAACATCGCTCTGCATTGGGGGAAAGCAAATCGAAAGTGCACTGAGATGCTAACTTCACTCCCAGCAGGATGGCTATAATTATAAAGACAGATAATATCACATTTGGAAAAGATGCAGAGAAATTGGGATCCTCATCCATTGCTAGTGGGAATGGGAAATTGTGCTACTCCTTTGGAAAACAGTCTCCAAGTTCCTCACAGGTTTAAATATAGTCATCACATGTCCCAGAAATTCCACATTTCGGTATATGTCTAAGAAAATTGAAAGCCTATATTTACACAGAACATGTACAAAAATGAATGCATGCATGTTCATAGCAGCCTTACTCATAAGCCCCCAAAATGAAAACAACTCAAGTGTTCAACAGATGAATGAATAAACAAAATCTAGTATAACCAGACTATATAATATCTAATCTAATAAAAGCATAATATTAAAATTGACCGTTTCTTCAGTATACCTAAGCCATGCTCACCAGCCAATCAGAGCAACTGTATGCAAATTAGCCCAGGCAAGATGGCGCAGGCCGCAGCCCCGGGGTCCAGCAGGGCAGACGGAAGACCTCTGCCTTGGGATCCAGGCTGCAGCCGCAGGACAAGAGGAGCGAGCCAGCTGGTAAGCCCTTCATGTCTGCCCCCCTCCCCCCCCCCCTGCAGGGTGAGAAGAGTGAGCCCGCGCTGAAGGGGCGGGACCAGCCAGCTGCCTGGAGGCTGCAGCCTTGCAATGGACTGATCACACGGGGCACACGCACACAGAGGCCTAAGCCTAAGCCTCCGTGTGTGTGTGCCCCGAGATGGATTCCCAGGTGGCAGAGGCCTAAGCGATGGGTCCATTCCAAGGCCTCAGCCGAGGGGTGGGGAGCAGCCTTGGAAGGAATGGGGGAGGGAGCAAAGCAGGTCAGAGGGAGGAATCGAAGAAAAAAATCAAGGTGGGAAGGAAGGAAAACGGGAGGGTGGGCAGGGGTAAAGATAAAGGAAAGAAGGAATGTGGGGAGGGAAGGAGGGTAGTAGAAAAATGGGAAGAATGATGATGGAACAGAAGTAGGAAATAAGGAGGAAAGAAAAGTTTATAAATGATGAGTCAGTAGGAAAAGTGTTACATAAAGAAGAAAAATTGTGTGAGGAAGAAGCCAATAAGGAAGTCAAATACAATTGTGTGTGAAGGGGATAAGATTAACAAAGAAAGCTAATAGGGGTGACCAGGCCAGCAGGGGAGGGCAGTTAGGGGAATCAGGCAGGCAGGCAGACAGAGTAGTTAGGGCAGGCAGGCAGGTTAGCGGTTAAGAACCAGAGGTCCTGGATTGTGAGAGTCCCCAAGAACTCCATATTGGAGAGGGGGCAGGTCGGGCTGAGGAACCGCCCTGTGCATGAATTTAATGGACCAGGCCCCTAGTCTAGTCATAAAATGAAATGAGGCATTGATTCATACTATAAGAATAATTCTTGAAAAGTGTATTCTAAATTAAACCTAAGACAAAAAACCACATACGATGCAATTCTACTGACTTGCAGTATCAAGAAGAGGAAAATCCAGAGGCAGAAGGAACAGAAAGATTACTGGTTTCTGGGGCTGGTTGAGGGGCAAATGGGAGTGGCCAATAGTATGGGCTTTCTTTTGGGGATGATGAAAATGTTCTGGAGTTAGATAGTAGTGATGATTGCATGAATACACAGAAAAGCACTGAATTATACGCTTCAAAGAGTTGAATTTTATGGTAAATGAATCATACCTTCAAGCTCTTCTTGCTCATCTACCATTTTTGTGTGTGTATTTAACTATCCCTCCATGCCTTGAAACATAAAACTATCACCATTTATGGAAGTCTTTCTTTTAGATATACTTCTATTATAAATTGGTGCTGCGAGAGACTCGGTGCGTCAGGAAAGCCCCATCCATCCTTCTATTAGTCCCTTGGCATTTCTTCAAAGCAGTTAAGTTCCATATTAGGGAAATGTTGCTGGTTTCTAGTATGCTCTGAAAAATGTTCTTTTTAAAAAGTTTATAATGCCAAGAATTATATAACTCTCTTATGGCATGCTTTATCCTTCTTGTGATCTCTCTGAATTCCATGGATAAAGAGAAACATTTTATTATGGTTTTTTGAAAGAAAGAGAGATTTAGTTAGTTCCTGACAAGGGCCCAAATTGAACACATAATCTCACATATAGAGTGTGGTTTTATCTTCAGTGACACTATTTCAGCTCAGTATAAACTTTACTATTTTAACATTCTATATGCAAAACCATGTAGGATATATTTTCCTCTACCTTCTCTCCGTACTAACAGTTCTAGTGTAATGGAGTGAAACATGTATACTATTGTTACTTATTTTATATTTATAATCTATAATAATAAAAGCATAATATGCTAATTAGACTGGACTTCCTTCTGGACAAGACTGAAGCAGGCAGGGCCTTAGCAGAGGTGGCAGAGGCCCCAGGCTGTGGCAGCAGCGGGCGGGGCTCAAGGCCAAGGCCCTTGCATGAATTTCATGCATCTGGCCTCTAGTATAAAATTTAAAAAGCATATCCCCATAGTGCCCCTATCAATTTTATTAATCCTATGCATTGCTGTGAATTTTAGTGATGAAGTATTTAATGTAAGAAACAGTAAATTAGCAAGAAATATGTTATATCATTGTGATGATTTAATGTTTCTCTGTATCTATTACTGTTATGTTTAATTTTGATAATGATACATTTCAAAATGTTAGTATCTGAATATTCCTGCGAGACTCTGCTAGCATAAGATTAAGCTTCTGAGGTCTGCTCCTTTACATATTTTTTGCATTTTAAATAGACACTTGGATTTTTTTCCAATTAGTTAATATTATACTGGACATGAAACTAGTTTATCTAAACAAAATGTCTCAGGCAGTTGGATTTTTTGTGGAATGGGATGTGTCTAGGAGCACAAAAGAGCAGCTCCTGCATCTTGAGATATTTTACACACAGACATAAAAATACATTTATTAGCAAATGTATATGAATATATGAAGATGCTAAAATGTCCTCAGTTAAAGGAGAATGGCAATTTCAAAAAAAAATAAAATAAATAAATGTCCTCAGTTAAAAAAGTTACTTTAAGTTTCAGAAATTGACTTAATATGGGATTTTGTAAGCCAGGCTTCTGAATTGCACTGGGAAAACCCTTTGAGACAGTAACAGAATCTTTGCAAGCCTGGATGTGGAGCCTTTTCAATGCCTCGTCATCAAATGCAGTTAGGTTGAAAACAGTGTGAGGAAGCAGTGCGGAGGGCATGAGAGGAGCATGTCTGGGCACTGCTAAAGACCCTCAGCACCTAATGACCAGGTTGCTGAGACCGCTTCCAAATATGATCCTCACTCTCTAGCCTAGTCCATCTTTTCTATTGTCTATTCTTTATAACCCTGATAAATTAATCTTCCCAAAATGTACATGAAAGCTTCATTTAACAGTTGAAGAAGCAATGTAATTTGCCATATCAATATATTACAGAAGTAAAGCCATGTGATCATTTCAACAGAAAAATTAATCCCCACCTATTATAAATACTTCCAAAAAGATAGGAATATAAGGGAACATTATCAATCATACAAAGATCATCTATAAACAACCTATGATTAACAATAAAGTATATTTTACCCGTTAAGAGATGTTCAGTTAGTTTCCAATTTTTGGTGATTATGAACAAAGTTTCTATAAACATTTACACTTGGATCTTCATGTATCCATGTGTTAATTTCTTATACATAAGTATCTGAAAGTGAACCTCCTGACACATATGATAAATGTGTGTTTAACTTTCTTTGAAACTTCCTAACTGTTTTCCAGTTTGCATTCCTACCAACAATTTTGGAGCACTTAGTTGCACATCCTCACTGGTACCCTACAGTGATACTACAGTGGTACCCAATGATTTTTATTTTTTGTGTTTGTTGTTGTTGTTTTGTTAATCCTCATCCAAGGAAAATTTTCCATTGATTTTTAGGGAGAGTGGAAGAGAGAGGAAAAGACAGAGAGAAACATCGATACGTATTCTAGATTCTAAGTATAGAATACTCAGTCCCCTGTTATTGCAGGTTCATAAGACACTGGGTAATTATGCATATTCAAAACATTTATAGATGAAAGCAATGGTGGTGCAGAGCACGGTTCTTTTCCTTTGTGGAGAAATTTGCACTGTTCCTCTCTTGAGAAAACCTTAGGGAATCAAATGAAGTATTATACAAATTATTGATGTGATGTGTCTTTGGGGGAAAATTATATGGAGGTTAGAAGTTCTATTATATCTTCTTTTATGAAGATAGATGTATTCTCTTTCTTTTGAATTGTAAATCATCAAGGTTATCATGCTGCTACTACCATTTGTATAACAGAAGTTTTCTATTATTGCTGGAAACATTTGAATTTAAAGTTTATAATCACACAGATAAAAATACATTCAGTAGCAAAAAAAGATATTCTTCTCAGGACTATTCAATACTTCCTGAAACTTTTGAATTTATAAATACTCATCCTATCTAATAAAAGAGTAATATGCAAATTATGCACCACTTCATCACAAATATGGCCAACCACATGGCCACAAGATGGCAGCACCCAGTCTGGCTCAGCCCCACCACTGAAGTGGTCAGGCCTGTTAGCCAGGCAAGTGGCCAGGGAGCCAAGAGGCCTAAGGGCCAGAACAGATGATCAGAGGGGGCTAGGGGTCCCCTGCCCAGGCCAGAGGCCTTTGCCAGAGGCCTCAGGCATGAGAAAGGGCAGAGCCGGTGATCAGAGGGGGCAGGAGCAGAACCGGTGATTGGAGAGGTATGAGGGTGCCCTACCCAGGCATAAAGCCTGGGCCAGAGGCCTCAGGCCTTGACAGGGGCAAGGCCAGAAATCACAGGGGCCTGGACACCAGTGGAGCTAGCAAAGCAGGAGTCTGGGAGTCCCCTTCCCAGGACTGCAACCTTGGTCAGAGGCTGCCAGTGGGGCAATGGCAGAGCTGGTAATGGCAGGGGGCAGGATCACAGCTGGTGATCGCAGAAGCCTGGGCTCTGTGAAACCGGTGATTGGAAGGGCTTGGGGATCTCCTGCCCAGGCCTGCAGCCTCAGGAAGAAACTGCAGGCCTGGGCAGGGGCAGAGCCATTGATCGCAGGGGTCTGGGAGTCCCCTGCCCATCCTGTAACCTCTGGCTGAGGATGCAGGCCTGGGCAGGGGTGGAGCTAGGATTGGAGGGGCAGGGGTGGAGCCGGTGATCAGAGTGAACTACAGAGGAAACACTTTTTCTTAATACTCATTGGCTAAGCTCCCTGTATGCCGCTGATAATATTTTTAGTAACTTGGGTAATAAGAATCCAAAAAGGTGATCTAGGGATCTAGGGTTTTTACACCACACTCCTGGAGAAAAAAAAAAAAAAAGAAGGTCTGCCGCTGGAGGGCTAAGAAGTGTCATATCCTGCCCTAGCCAGTTTGACTCAGTGCATAATGCCTCAGCCTGCTGACTGCAAGGTCTGGGTTCAGTTCTGACCAAGGGCATGTACCTAGGTTGCAGGCTCCTCCCTGGCCAGGGCCCAGGTCAGGGTATATGCAGGAGGCAACCAAACAAAGGGTTCCTCTCACTTTGATGTTTCTCTCTGTTTTTCCCTTCTCTTCCACATTCTCTAAAAATCAATGGAAACACATCCTCAGGTGAGGATAAAAAAAAAAGAAATGTCATATCCTCTGAAAGACACATCTTGAAAATGCCTAAAGAAAGTTATCATTTTTTCATGGTAAAGAGACTGGAGTCAATGTTGATGAAAACATCTTGGTGGCTGTGGTGATTGGCAGTGGCTGCAGCAGCAGGGTGATTGGACTGTTGGCTTCCCCTGATTAGCCTGGTCACCTCCGACAAAGGAAGGCCAGACTTTGGCTTAGGCCTGCTCCCCATGGGGAGCAGGAAGTGGGCCTAAGCTGTCAGTAGGACACCCCCTGAGGGCTCCAAATATGTGATAGGGGGAATAATGGGCTGAGAAACCCCCCCTCCTCCCCCAGTACACAAATTTAGTGCACCGGGCCCCTAGTCTATAATAATAAAAGCATAATATGCTAAGTAGGCCAGAGGATCTTCCAGACGAAGCTAGGGCTGCAGCCACAGGATAAAGGCAGCTGCCCTGGCTGTGAGGGAGGAATCCAGGCAGCCTCCGCAGCTGTGAATGCCTGCTCTTGCATGAGTTTCATGCATTGGGCTTCTAGTCCATGTATAAAGTATATACATTCAGTAGCAAAAAATGCTGGTGTATTTTCCTGCGTTAAAATATGCTATCATCTCAAAAATTTTGCCTGATCTCCCCCCCCCCCCCCCCCCCGCCCATAATTTAGGTAGTAGCAAAGTCTTGTGAAACTCATCAAGGAGATGAAGGGATGTCAGTGGTAGCTTTTTCCTAAGTTCTTAATCAAAGAAATGAATGATACTGCTGACATGTTAGGTGCTGTGGCAGCTGAATGCTCTTCTGACAATGGGCACCGAAGCTTGAGGTGAATCCAGCAGTGGATTTCTGTTGTCCTCATCTGAACAGCCACAGAGGAAAGGAGACAGGTCAAAGGCAGAAGTGGAATGGGAGGGAAGAGGTCAGTGCCTTAGTTTATTCCCCTTCAGCCTGTGCTCTCTGGTTATCTTCATATTTGAAATAGGTAGGCCCAATTAAGTTGTATGTTGCTCGAGAACAAGGCTTTTGCTTCACTGATTAACCACATGCCATGACCATCAGATACTGGTTGAACTGGACTGACCTGGCTGGCATTTTTATGTCAGTCCCATCGCAGGACAGGAGATGATGAGGTCTTCTACCTGGGCAAGGCATCTTTATCTTCCCCTTTATCAACCCATCCCTCTCCAGCTGTCCACAGTTACCAGTCCACGGTTGGCTGCCAAATCTAGTGGCCTCGCTCAGCTCTCATTCTCTTTACTTTTTAACTGTATCTACTAGCACTATGTTCCAATTCTACCATCTTGAAACTTTATCTTTTCTTGGCCTCCATAATATCACACCCATTGAAAATTCTTCTATCCAATATCATGTTTCCTTTTGTCTTCTACACATAGCTGTCCCCTAAGACTCCTTCCTTTGGGCCAGTCTGAGATAGTGAAAAGAAAGCAGTTTTTCAAACCAGAGCAATTGCATTTGACTTTGGACTACATTGTTTTATTAGCTGGGCAACCTGTCTGAGCCTCAATTTTCTCAACTATGCTCAGTCCTTCTTCAATGCTTTTTATTTATGTAGATCCACATTTCTGGCCTATGTCATTTTACTTCTCTCTAAAGAACTTCTTTTGACATTTATTGCAAGGAATGTCTACTAGTAACAAATTCTCTCAATATTTGTTTGTTGGCAGACTTTATTCTTCTTCACTTCTGATGGTTAATTTTGCAGGGTAAAAAGATTCTATGTTGGTGGGTATTTTTTCTTTCAACACTTTAAACATCGCACTCTACTTTCTCCTTGCTTGTATGCTTTCTCAATAGAAGTCAGATGTGGTTCTTATCTTTAGGTGAGATGTTTTTATTTGTTTGCTTATTTGTTTATTTTTTAGGCATGTTGTTTTGATTTCTTCCCTCATCCCTGTCTTCTTTCAGAATTTTTTTTCTGCTCTTTGATTTTCTGTATTTTGAAAATTATACACCTACATGTAGGTTTTCTGGCATTTATAATGTAATGTACTCTCGAGCTTCCTGGATCTTTAGTTTGACATCTGCAAATACTTGGGGAAAATTCTTCATTATTATGTTTTCAAGTATTCTGATCTTTTCTCAGTTTCTTCTTCTGTAGGTATTACCATTTAGGTGTATGTCATGTCTTTTGTAGATGATTCACAGTTCATGGATATTCTGTTCTGTTTCTTTTTTCTTTCTCTTCATTCTTTTTTTCCCTTTGCTTTTCAATTTTGGAAGGTTCTATTGAGATAATCTCAAGCTTAGATATTCTTTCCTCAGCCATATTCAGCCTACTTGTAAGCCAAATAAGCACATTCTTCATTATGTTACAGAGTTTTTGACCTATAGCATTTCTTTTTGGTTCATTCTTAGAATCTCATCTCTCTGTGATCATAGTTGTTTTTAATTTCTCATCTGATAATTCCAATATTCCTGTCATCTCCTTTGCCTATTTATATGTTTAGCACTCTTGTCAAGACTAATTGGCCGTACATGCATGGAATTATTTTTGGCCTCAGTAGTTTGTTCCATTGGCCTATGTGTCTTGTTTTTATGCCAGTAATATATACTGATTTATTTTTATTTCTAACAATTTTATGATAAAGTCTTTAGAATTTTCCATGCAATATTAAGACCTCTATAGATAGTGACAGTTTTACTTCTTCCTTTCCAATTAGGATACCTTTGAAGTGTAGTCATTCACACAACAATGTCTACTTAAACAAATTTCTGTATCTTATAAAAGACAAATTACTTGACGCTCTCATACTCTGAAAGCATTCTGATTACTGGTAGATTTCCTTTTGTAGTAATAGGATATATATAATAACTATTTAAATTGATGACTGAGTCAATTGTCCCTATAATACTTTTATGCCCAATATTGAATTAGAAGGTTTTTTTTGAAAAAAAATCAACTCTGCAAACTACCCATTCTCACCTTGTATGATTTCTTTATTTTAACCTCTAAACTCTTTGAAGGAAGCAACTATAGATTTAATTATTGTGTGAATAGAAAATTTCAGAAAGTGTAATAGACATTATTTTTGTTAGGATAGGTTAATACAGATTATATTTTTATGAAATCTGATAAACCTCCTGTGAGACACAAGATGAAATACATTGAAGATCATAACCAATATTTAGAATTAAACTCTCTATCAAGTCTGAGGGGCAGTGGATGAATGCTGGCCCTCAATTACCAGAAAATGTTTTAGGGAGCAACAAAGATCTGAGGGGAAAATAAATCAGGATGTACCATCTTGTAATGTTGGTTGGATATCAGTCAATTTAGTTATATTAGCAGAGTAAGTTTCTCTCTGTCCTTCTCCCCAATGTGTATAGGGGTTATAGAAAGAGGTGCGGCACTACTAGCAGCTATGGCCTCACTTGTAGAGATGGATATGATGCTGATAGTAAGTGAAAGGGTGATGCAACCAAGCCACAGAACTACAACTACCAACTAAAATGGCCATGTCAGCTTGGTGTATGGGAATCCCATTAGATTCTAGGGATATCGCAGGAAGAACAATATGCAGAGAGTCGCGCTATCTGCTCCTTCAGAGAAAATGTGTAGCAACCCAGGGCTCTTCATTTGTGGAAGAGGAGGACTTACCTTTAACTTAGTGGAAACTCAGCCAGGGAACACAATCATATGTGCCTGGAAAATACATGCTAGTACCAGGTACTCTACCAAGAATTAGCACCATGTAGTTCTTTGCATGCAGTACATGCTCATAAACAATTGCTGATAATGAGGGTATTGGGTAAGATTAGATCAATTAGGGGGGAAAAAGAACAAATAATATTACTTTCCGGGATATCTGCCAGGAGCAGAAATATTGCTTAGGATACTATTTATCTGGATTGTGCCAAAGTGGTAGAGCAACAATTTAGAATATATGGTTGATGAAAGAAAGAAGAAAGAAAGAAACAAATTTGAGAACAGATAGAGAGATATTTAAGCATGATGACAAGAGGAAGAAAACTGGAAATATTTCCTGTAAACACATTCAGAATTCATTCCAAGGTATAATTAGCACACTACCTATATTTATATGCATGATAAGGAAAATAGTAAAAATTACAAAGTCATTCACCTGAATTTCAGGAAATAGTGTACCTATTCACTACCACTAGATGAAGATTAAAATACCCTCACATACTGTCCCAAGGGGACACTAGAAATTCAAGTTATACTTGTAGCAGGGGCTGGATGCAGACAAAAGAATTATTGCCAAGTGTAGTAATTGGATTTTTTTAATGATGCAATAATAGATGCCCAGAAAATTGTTGATTGTCTGACACACGATTGATTACTCACTGGCCAAATAACAACTCAGAGCTTGTTGCCAAATTGGTAGCATAAGACTCAACTGATTCATTCCTTTCCGCCAACCTGCAGACTTTTCCTTCTCCATTTTTGACAGCTACTTAATGAGGAGTGGTGCATACAAATATATCTAGATAAACCGTTGAAAAGTAAGCTGCTCTGGGATTTTTGTATAGCACCAAAATAAGCTTATAAGGTTCAACAAAAATTCATGTTGGAAACATTAAACTGTTTATGCATGATTTAGAATTACAATTACATGTTGTCTGTTCCATTTTCTATGTCAGACTTTTATATTAATACATCTAAGTTCCTAATGCAGAATTTCCTCCCTTCCCTAATTATTTCTACTTATTCATTCATATATCCCATGTATGAAAAATGAAATTTAGTCCCCTATCGATTTCTAGATTACGCATTTATTATGATTGTCAAAAATGCTTTCTGAGAAATTTTTACATGCCATTTTATTTTTGACTTGTTTACAAAGCAAAGAATCCTCAAAATATTTCACAATATAAAACACAAAACTACTACCAGTGGGCTGACCTATTTTTGCTTGGACTTCTCTAGATTTTAAGATATGTTTACCTAGAACAGACCTAATGTCTCATAATTTTTGCTGGCCTGATTCCCTGCTGCCACCTCCAATGCCAGGTGTTCGTGGAAAAACTTAGCACTTTATGCAACGGGTGCCTTGTCTGATAACCTCTTTAGTCAGAGTTATTTTAAGCCCAGCAGAAGAAGAGCTGCAGCTGAACACTAGCCGCTGCATTCTTCCTGTTCACTGCCATCCCTGGGACACACACACACACAGAAGCCATCCATCACTGTGCTTCAGGCCTTCCTAGGGGTCTGCTCCTGGAGTGGCTGCATGGTGTGAAGAGTGTAGATTCCAGACCCAGAGGGCCAGAGTTGGAACCGTGGCTCTGCTATTTGCCAGCTGATTGGCCTTGGGAAAGTTTTTTAATCTTCTTAAAATGCAGGTCCTCAAACTATAAAATGGGGATTAAAAAACACCAGTCCCAAATAGTCGTTTTCAAATTAAATGAGGCAATCGATGCAAAGAATGTATTAGTATAGTGACTGGCACATAGTATGTGCTCAATAAATGTTAGTATTAATTCATTCCTACCACTAAAAAAAATAAGGTAACCATTATTTTATGAGATATAATTCACATACTTTAAAATTTACCCCTTAAAAGTGTATACAATTCAGTAGGGTTTTGTATTAACAAAGATGTGCAGCCATCACCACTAAATCCAGAACATTTTCCTCACTCCCAGATGAAACATGTATGCATCATCCATCATTCTCTATTGTCTGCTCCCACCAGTGCCTAGTAACACTATCTTTCTCCGCCTCTAGTAGCTCACACCCCGCTGCACCTGCCGCAACAGCCACTTGCTCGTGTGATCATGACAGTGTGACAGCGTCATGTGCCTTTTATCAATACAGATGTGGTCTTTGTCCCAAGTGAGGAAGATCCAGCTACGTCCTTACTTAGGATTGGTAGCTGGATCTTTCTGCTCCTCAGTTTACACATATATATATACACATGAATATAGCAAGAAAATAGATGTAATGTTTTAGATATTTGATGTTTCCATATTAGTAACATTAGCCATCTAGAAAATGTTTACAATGCATCGCATTCGTCTAGAAGCAGTAGCTTAAATTTTCATTGCAAATTCAGACCAAACTGTGTCTGGGGTGATGGGATGGTTAGTATCTGAACTTCTTCCTACCCTAGGTTAGCAGTCAATATTCCTCTCAGTCATTAAGGCCCTGAAATCAGAACTGTTTATGCCATGTTCACTGGCTCATAAAATGAGCAGCTTGCTTATTCTGTCTGAGTTCAGTGACCAAAAGCATAAATAACATCGAGTGGAAACCATGACTATAATATCAGGGGTCTGAGAGGAAAAGGCCTCCTTTGCTTTTGCATTAAAACGAACCCACCCTTCTTCCCTCAGGGGAGTTGAGAGACTGATGGACAAACATGGCCCAGATGGTGTCTTAGAGACTGGAGCTGTGCTCATTCCAGTTTCCATTCTTAAAGGGGATCCATGGGGTGCCTTTACATTCGGTTAAAAGAAAACCTCAAGAATTTTCTTCTTGGACTTGTTCTTGTTTCAGAAAAGCCCTCACGAAATGGCATTATATTCGGTGCATGCTGGGATTTGTCCAGTGGGGTCACGTGTAATGTGATTTTAGGCCCTGGGCACGTGAAGGCCTACCGGGAGCCGTTCCTGTTGAGACTCAGGTTTTGCTGTGGTTTCTAGCTTTTTGCTGCCACACATACTAGAGGGCTGAGGGTGCTTTCTCACGCTTCCTAATGTCAGCAGTCACGGAGCATCAGGATTTTGTGCTGCCATTGTGTTCTAAGCTAAGGGATTTGCATGTGAGATCCAACGGACTTACACCTCTACAGCATTTCGGTCAAGGTGGGATGTTTGGTCCTCGCTTGGTCTTGAAGTATTCACTATGCATATAAACAGAAAAGGAGTTTTAAGAAATCTTGTTCCTTCCTTATCAATAATACTGGGATGCATATGCACAAAAGTGGAGAAAGGAAATAATAAAATGTCTCTCGAGCATCTACCATTTGCTTGGTGGGCCCTAAGCTTTGCATTGCACATAAATAATGTTACTTAATTTTATAATGAAATTGGGTATAATTATGCTCATTTTGCAGATGATCAGCTGATAATACAATACTGATCCAAGGTGATACACTTAATTACTGGTGAACATGAGATGGAAACCCTGTCTCTGAGATTTCAGTTTCCTTCTTTATAGTGCACTCTGAGTAATGGAACAGTGACTTTAATGCAGACTGCTTAGAAAACTCAGCTGAAACAAACTCATTGAATATTCAGAGATCCTGTTTCCTCAAAGAATGTTTATTAACTCAATGATAGTGTGACATTATCCTCTCAATATCCTTAAATTAAGAAAGCTAAGAAAAACAAGAGTGTGATGATGCCAGGGGGAAAATATATATATATATATTTGTTTTGAAATCTGTGACATTTCCGTGCCTCCAAGCTCAATGACTTGAAAACAACTTAGTGCTCCTTCCAAAAATATTACACAGCTTTCATTTACTCTGGAAATAAAACAATAACTTTGCAACAATGGAGACACATTTTCCACACATGAAACCTTTTGCTCCTTAATGAAGAACGCTTGATTTATTGCACATCTTAGACCTTTTGGCGTTTTGTGTTAGACAAATAAACAGGCTCAGTTTGATGGAAGGAGAGCTACGTGTGGAGATACTACTTATGATCAAGTGTGACTGGTGCCATAAGGAACAATAATTTGTCAGCCTCAGTAAGAATTAAGAACCATGGGCTATTAATTCTGAGACATGACAGGACTTGTATTACATGTTGCTTGGAAATATGGTTAATCAAATGGATGGGAACGTATGATGCAAACCGCAACTGCTCCTTCATGGTTTCCATTTGATGTTCTGTAAACACTGTTTCTTATTTGGAATATCCCACCCTGCTTCTGAAAGCTGTAACATACATTTTACTATCAATGTGATGATGCATATTCAACAAATTCAACAAATGTGCATTGATCTCCTTCTGTGGATCTTTCTTTATATTGATTCTGGGAGCATGGCATGGGCCACAGTTGCTCTGGAAGTTTGATATATAGATTGTCATAGTTTACAATTCAGGGCAGATATTTCTAGAACTGAGATCACTTCATTTCTGTGTCTAATTGAACATATGCTCAGGGTGGGTCTGTTGCCAGGTGACCTAAATTGGATTACCCACAATGAGTTGTTTTGCATGTTAATATATAATAACATGGAATATCATCACATTGTATTATTATGAAACTAGAATGGGAGTGGGGGTGGGGGTGGTGTCCCTCAGCCCAATCTGCACCCTTTCCAATCCCAGTGGAATCAGGCCTAAACGGGCAGTTGGACGTCCCTTTCACAATCCAGGACTGCTGGCTCCCAACCTCTCACCTGCCGATTGCCCTTAACCACTCCCCTGCCAGCCTGATCAACGCCTAACTGCTCCTGTGCCGGCCTGATTGCTCCTAATTGCCCTCCCCCTGCCAGGATGGTTCCCCCAACTGTTCTCCCCTGCAGGCCTGGGTCCCCCACAACTGCCCTCCCCTGCAGGGCTGGGTCCCCCACAACTGCCCTCCCCTGCAGGTCTGGATCCCTACCAACTGCCCTCCCCTGTAGGCCTGGGTCCCTCCCAACTGCCCTCCTCTGCCAGCCTGGTCCCCCCACCCCTATCCTCCCCTGCATGTCTAGGTCCCCCTCAACTGCCCTCCCCTGCAGGCCTGCATCCTCCCCAACTGCTTACCCCTGTGGGACTGAGCCCCCCCCCCCCAATTGTCCTTTCCTGCAGGCCTGGGCCTTCTGCAACTGCCCCCCCTTGCAGGCCTGAGTCCCTCCCAACTGCCCACTCTTGCAGGCCTCCCTTGTGGTGGCCATCTTTGACCACATGAGGGCAGCCATTTTGTAATAGTCAGTTTGCCTATTACTCTTTTATTAGATAGGATTATGTTTTTAATGACTAATGTTATAATTTCTAAATTTTTGAGCTATGTTTTGCATTTTCTAATATGTGCAACTAAATTTAATTATGCTACTCTTTCAAAAATCTATAAAAATGCATTGATATAGTAAAAAAAATGTCCTACTTCACCTACTTTCTCCCAGCTAATAATTTGTAGCCCCTGTTGGATCAAGACTACTCATAAGTGATGTTTTCATTTCCTTGTACATAATCTGTATTCTGAAATCTGTTTTACCTACATCAGTTCTGAGTCTGGTTTTCTACCCATCTATTTTTCAAGGTCACTATATGAGTGTTTATTATATATTACAGTCCCAGTGCACAAAAATTTGTGCACTTGGGTGGGGAGTGGGGATCCTCAGCCCAGCCTGTGCCCTCTCACAGTCTCGGAACCCTCGGGGGATGTCCACCTGCTGGCTTAGGCCCGTACCCCGGGCGATCAGACCTAAGATGGCAGTCAGACATCCCTCTGGAAAACCAGGAGATCTTGGAGGATGTCCACTTGCCAGCATAGAGCAGGCCTAAGCTTCAGTCAGACATCCTTAGTTTTGCTGAGGAGACAGGAGAGGCTCCCACCACCACCGCTGTACTGGCAGCAGTCACCCTGGCTTGTGACTGAGAAGAGCTCCCCCTGTGGCAGTGCACTGATGACCAGGGGCAGCTCCTGCATTGAGCGTCTGCCCCCTGGTGGTCAGTGTGTATCATAGTGACCAGTCATTCCCAGTTGTTCTACTGTTAGGGTCAATTTGCATATTACCATTTTATTATATAGGATTACTAAAAACAATAAGATGTGTATGCTTCATTACTTTAGAAAATATGAATTTAACACAAGTTCAGCAAAGCTTTATAATATTGCTATTTCAAATCATTTTGATTTATTTATTAATTATATAACAATTTGACTTCTTGAACTATGTTTATATGGGTGGAATAAGTACAAATCTTTAAATATTTCAGGATGCAAGTATATCTTCTGTATTTTTAAATTGTACAATGCAGATTGCACACTGACTTGAATTATCAGTATAGTAAACATGATTTTTTACCTGTGGAGACTGTGACTTATTTTTAAGGCTTGAAGTCAGTTTTCTATAATTTTAGGTAATAGGTTTCCATTGCTATTCTCCCTAAGAGATAAAATATTCTCTTATTAATTTTCTGTATTCAGGTACAAACCTGATTATAGATTATCCAAAAAAAACAAACATAGTATATACAATCTCTGTATATAATAAATAATCAAAATGTGTCTATTCTGATAGTGAGTGCAGTACCTTATCTATAAACTGACACAAATTCTCCGCCTGTCTTGAGTAATCTTGAGTGACTGGGAAGCAAATTTTAACTCAGAGAGAAAATTTGGAATAAAGAGAAAATGATAATTCTTTTCTCTTTTGTACCAAGACATTTCTATTTCTTATATCCTACTGGGGGCAGAAAAGAGACACCCAAGACCACTGTTTCAACCAAAGGACTTGTGTGCATGCATACAAACCTAACCAATGGACAAAGACAAGGGGGGGGGTGAGGGGTATAGGGGGGGGCAATGAAGGGATAAGGACTCATATGTAATACCTTAATCAATAAAGAAATTTAAAAAATAAAGTAATATGGTAAGATGATTTAGAAACTGAGGATTCCAAAATAAACTGGGTATTGAAGACCTTAGTGTCTTAAAGAAGTTAAGAAACTCATTGCTATGAGTGTAGTCTCGTGGTCACAGTCTTCCCTGAGATGCCACACCCACTCTCTCCTCCAGGGGCTCACTGATTGTGAATAACATCCACGAACTACCCTTGGTGCTTCCATGGAGTCAGGTGCCACTACTGGTTTGACTCTGTCTTTGAAAACATACTTGGTAATTGATCGTTTTATCATAGTTTTACAACACCACTTTGGTATAAACATGATAGTAAATTTAATCTTGTTAGAAATGTAATTCATTTATAGTGTTTATTGAGACTAAGTATTTATTGCACTGACACATAGTTTATAAGTTATGAACTCTGGGCACACTGCATTTGAATTTGAGAACATGCATATCTTGAGCTCTGTGAGTGATGCTGAGAAAGGAAGGGGTATAGTGAGTCATGGGAAGGGTGTGTAACATAAAAACCAATTTTGATCAGTTTAAAATAGACAGTTGTGGAAAGCCACATGGAGATGAAAAGATTGAAAGGCCACACTGTTATCAAAATAATTCTTGGAGAAATATTTCCTATTGTGTGAAAGGTAATGAGTGCCTCAGCAGTTCCATCCACTAAGGTTTTACCAAAACTCTTCTTTGGTTCTAGGCCAAACTTCTTCAAAGATTAAAAGAGTTCTACATCAGAAAAGTGGGATTAAATGTCCAGATTAAGACCAAAAATGTTGGCATGAACAATGTGTAACTTGATGTAGATAAATTCCTGACATTTGTGCTTAATTCTAAATATAACTGAATCACTCTTATCTGAAGAGTCACGAGCATAAGAAAGAAGATTTGGGCCAGAGCCACTTTTGAGAATGGACTTGTCAAAAATACCGTAAGCTCAGCTTTTTGCACAAGATGGCATTTCATTGTTTGAACATCTGGCTGATTTGCTGAAAACATGCATTTGTGGGAAATATATGGGAACATTTCTGTTTGATAAACAAGGAAATACTTTAGTAGAGAAATGGTATTGGGTTCTTACTTTGTGTTTGTTGTATATTTTTAGTAATAACAATGCTTCACTTTTTCTTTGTTTATGTTAGTGGAGAAGGAAGGCTCCTGTTTATTGTACAATTACCATGGCTTTTATATTTTAACAAGCTGCTCTCAGAAAACAAACTAGAAAGCCCTATGCGCTATTTCTACATGTTTCCAACTGTGCGGAAAATTAGTATTTTGAAACTTCAGTATATTACACATAAATAAACATACTTTTTCATCTCACAGGTAACACGGACGTCTCTTTGGAGAAATGATTTGATGGGGCAGTAGAGATACAGACAAAGGATTTGCCTTTGAAAGATTGCTCTGCTATCAGCTTCTATTTCTCTTTGCTAGGATATTATTTTAACAAAACATTTCTAATTTAAATTCTGGAACACTCTCATTTTTCTTAAGTATTGAGCTGTTTCCCTCATCCAATCTGTGTCTATAGGTGGCAGAGATCCTTCACTGTGGCAGTGGTGTGGATTTAAATGGACTGGATTGTAAATGGAAGGTGAGTTTATGAAAAAAAAGCAAACCTCTGGACTCTATTTTCAGGTAGGTTCTTCTTTATGAAAGTACGAGCTTATGTTGTTCAAAATGCTGTTATGAATGAGAGTAAAGCTCAGCTGCCTGCCAGTGCTGAAGGGAATGTAGTCTGACCTTCTTTCTGATGTTGAGCCATGGGAGATTTCTGACGGGGAATCAATCATCGTCTCTTCTTAGGAAACCAAAGGCAGAATAGCTGAGCCAACCAGCAATGTGTTTCCCACACCCTCGCTCCAGCAGCGTAGAGTAAAAACTGTCTGGACCTGGAGATTATTATGCTAAGTGAAATAAGCCAGTCAGAGAAAGTCAAGTACCATATGATCACTCTTACATGGGGAATTTAATGAAAAATATAAACTGATGAACAAAATAGAAACAGAGGCATAGATGCATGGATCAGACTGACAGCTGTCAGAGGGGAGGGGTTTGGGGGACTGGATGCAAGAAGGGGAATGAGTTAAGCATAAATATGTATATTTATTTCACATAGACACAGACTACAGTGTAGAGGGAAATAGCAGTGGGGGTAGGTGTGGGGGGCAAAGAGGGCATAAATGGTACAGAAGGAGACTTTGCTTGATGTCATGGGCACACGATGCAGTGTGCAAGTGGTGTTTTGTTGAGTTGTACACTTGAAACTTGTATGGTTTTGTGAACCCATGTCACCCAATACATTTAATCCAAAACCATTTTGCTCTTCTTCATGCTTATATGTAGGATATATTATTAAGGGAAGGCAGGCTTATTCTATCTTTTATAAAATTCACACTTTCATGAGTGGCATATGATTCTACTGATACAAGGGTAAGACTTGTTAGAACACTGGTGTTGTATCCAAATACTTGTTTTCATGGAAACTCTGGCTTAATTCTCAACACAATAGAAGCAATTGATTAGAGAAGTTTATTGAATATTTAACTTTTCAAAGAACTTGCTTCAATGTTTGGGAGCCAAAAGTAGAAAGAACTTGTGAAGGAACACTTCCTAAACTAATTAACCAGCTGGAGCACAAAAACATGTGTTAGATTAGCTAGGAGTGATAGCAACTGACCACATTCGGTGTGTACTTACAACCTATAAGCCACTATCGCAAGGTCTTAAGATGGTTTGTCTCATTTAAATCCGTATAACAACTCTGCTATTTTCACCCGCTCAGCAATGTATACTTTTTCGGACGTTAACAGTTCTAAAATCATGATATGTCTTAAAATTGATTTTGTACAATTGCTACCCATGGAAGCAGGAGCTACAATGGTGTTTATTGTTACCTGAACATGTGAGAATATAGAAATCAGCCTAAAAACATGCAGAATAAATGTCAGGAGCCAGAAAGGATATCCCAAGGACAGTAAATGAAGCCCTTTTAATGGCTAAGAGCCACGTCCTTGTTGGTGAATAACAGGGCGGATGGCAAACTGCACGTTCATCCCTAAAGCCAGCGTCAGCCCCAAGTATGTCCTATAACTGTAAAGCCAGATTAGGAACCTGCCATCAATGGTGGTTAGTTGGGTTCATGTGCTTTATTAACAATTTTTTTTTTCAATCCTCACCTGAGGATACGTGTGTGTGTGTGTTTCCATTTATTTTTGAGAGAGAAAAGAAAGAAACTAATTGGTTGCCTCCTGCATGAGCCCTGACCTGGGATCAACCCACACCTAGGTATGTGCCCTGACTGGGAATGGAAACTGAAACCTCTTTGGTGTCTGGGAGGGTGCTCCAACCAACTGAGCTACCCCACTGGAACGTCAACACTTTTAATAGCACAATGGACAATGCTATAAAGAAAACTCAGACTTAGATGAATTGAATTCAAGATCTGAATCAGAAAAATTTTAATCTGAATATGAAGAAGTCATAGAAATGTCTCAGTGAATTGTATGTTGCTTTTATCTCCTTTTTATATATGCACTAGAAGCCTGGTGCAGGATGTTCATGCATGGGTACTGTCCCTAGGCCTGGCCTGCGATCAGGGCCATCTTTCCTGGCTGCCAGCAGCTGGCCCCTTCCATGCTGCCACCCATTCCCAGTTCCCCATTCCCCACTGAGCAATCAGAACCTTCGGGCCACGGGGAGGGACTGAGATGTTGGCCATTCCCAACCACTTGCTAGCCCTGTTCTCCACCCTACCCCACCGTGGGTAGCCCTCCGTATGTGGGGTGACTGGCAGGGTTGGGGCCTTGGCCTGGCACTGCCCACCCCCAGTTCCCTGTTCCCCATCAGGCAATGGGAGTGTGCCTGCCAGGGGAAGGAACCAAGAGGTTGACCGACAGGCCTCAATTAGGAATTAGGGCCTGAGGACTGAGGGCAGCTCCTGCATTAAGCATCTGCCCCCTGGTGGTCAGTGCACATCATTGCAATTGGTCATTCTGCCATTTAGTTGATTTGCATATTAGCCTTTTATTATATAGCATAAGAGTGGTATATAATTAGAAGCATCTATCTATAATTAATTCTAAAAGTTTTTCAGTAGCACACAAATTCATAGCATTAAGAGATCTTTGTGTCATATTATAATTGGCTATAATTTTCCTTCCTAGTGGTGTTTAAAGTTTAGTCTTCTTATTGAGAGCTTTTAGATCTGATAACAACTGTATTTTTATCTCTGCTTTATATGGATGAGGAAATTGTGCAACAAGTAGCAGAACGAGGATTTAGATTCAGCCTGTGTCGACAACATGACACCTTTATACTATACTGCTTCTCTGGTGAAGTGATTATAGAGAAGTTATAATAGTTTTATCGTATCATTTATAATCGAATTGGTACAAGACATCCTCAAAATACATTTCTTTTTGTCCAGAGTCCCTCTCCTAGACCATGATGGTAGGTACTTCTCTCCTACTAAAGAGAAGCTAAGAAAGGAAAGTCTCAACCTCTTTGCCACCCCTCTGGGGTTCCTTACTTGTCAAGCAGCTGAAGCAAATTGAGTCAGCATTCCAACTCAGTACAGAAATTGGAGGGCGCCCATGTGTGCGGGGGACCAAGGTGTGGGAACCCCTTTCATGTCCTGCATGGTTCAGGGCTCCTGTTCAGGGTTCGGGTTCTGGAGAAGGCTGCACACAAAATGAAGAGAGACTAGAAAGGATTAATTTGGGAGAGGAGGGGCCAGACGGGAGTTCACCTCTAGTGGGAAAGACTGCCACTGCTCTGGCCTTGCTCATCGCTTTTTATTCAGGCCATGGGGAACACCCATATCCTTTAGGCAGGAAATTCCAAGCAAAAATTTACATGTGACTAACAGGTGGAGGTTGCTTTAACTAACAATGTTTCAACTTAAACAATGGGTGCATAGCTCTGACCTTTCAGAGCAATTAAGGTTGGCGAAAATGATGTTTCTAGCACCAAGGTACACATTTGTCTGGAGCAGTGGTTCTCAACCTGTGGGTCGCGACCCCTTTCACAGGGGTCGCCTAAGACCATCCTGCATATCAGATATTTACATTACGATTCATAACAGTAGCAACATCACAGTTATGAAGTAGCAATGAAAATAATTTCATGGTTGGGTCACAACATAAGGAACTGTATTTAAAGGGCCAGAAGGTTGAGAACCACTGGTCTGGAGTGTGTATCTCTAAAGCAGGCACTATATTTTAATTCTCTGGGCTCCTATGCAGACATGCCATGTTTGTCTGCACTGCTTGTGTCTCTTCATAATTCATCCTGCTCCTCTATTGTTATTCAGTTCGAATCTACAGGGACATGTGGCTGAAGGATTCATTCCTTCCAATCTCTGAACATATTTGCCTTCCTAAATCTTTGCCAGAAAAACAATGATATTTTATTTTATAGTCATTACTAAATTGTATAAAGAGAAAGTAAAACATCTTTCATTTTATATTATTCTTATGAAATATGACTAACAGAAAATATGTTAAAATGAAAACTGTGTTTGAGACCCTTATATCATCTTCTATAATAAAAGCGAAACATGCAAATGTGACCGTTACCACCAGCCAATCAGAGCGGCTGTATGCAAATTAACCCAGCCAAGCTGGAGGCCAACAGCCACGGAACCAGCGCAAACCAAAGGATTCTGTTGCAACTGCCTGCCTATGCTGGCAGTTGGAAGT
>PVJC01014269.1:0-36709 GCA_004026665.1 Murina feae | reverse complement strand
TCCACCAGTCAATCAGAGTGGCTGTATGCAAATTAACCTAGCCAAGATGGCGGAGGCCGCAGCCCTGGTGTGTGGCTTCTCCTGGGCTTCGGCCTCCACCATCTTGGTAGCCTCCGTCCTGAGAACGCATCCGGAGCCCTGAGCCGGCTGATGCCTTCCCAGGCGGAAGCCTCGGGGGGCCAGCCCGAGGCCCCCTCCTGGGAGGCCATGGGGTGGCCAGCTGATGGCCCGGAGGGTCAGTGGGAGCTGTGGGCAGCCTGAAAACTGCCCTCAGACCCTCACCCAGGCTTGCCATACCCCCTGGGGTGAGGGTCTCCACTGGGGGGCTTGGCCAGCCTGCAAACAGACATTGGCCCTTCACCCAGGCTGGCCAGGCACATCAGCAGGTGGACATCCCCAGAGGGGTCCCAAACTACGAGAGGGCACAGGCCGGGCTGAGGGACCCCCCCACACACACCCAGTGCACAAATTTTTGTGCACCGGGCCCCTAGTAATTAATAAAGAAAATGATCGCACATAACATAGTGCCAATCTTATTTTGTAATTATAGTGCTTTAAATGTAATGAGAAAATATAAATAACAAAAATATATCACTGGAGTAAAAACTATCAACTGGCTTCTTCCAAGAATAAAAGCAACTCAGTGGAATATGTCTGGGCATTTCTCTTTAGTTAAGTTCCTAGCCCAATGCAACAAATGTAGATGTATGGTAAGGAGGTAACACCGCAGCTCATTTTAAAATTGGCCAATGTCAATAAAGAAAATGTAAACTAACTGACTAATCAACTAGAGTCAAACTTACCGTATTCTACAACTCATCTTAAGCAATGGAAATGCAGAGATGGAAGAATAACTCATGGGTGAGAGTTTTAAGATACATAGTTTTCCTACTGTATCCATAGTTACTAGCATAAATGGGATTATTTAAGAGTGTGGGACTATGCAGGGACTGTGAATATTAAAAAAAAAAAAAAAAAAGGAGATGATAACCTATTCTCCAAAAGCTCAAAGTCTACGAGTTCAGTATTTATTGCCTTAAATGTTATAGGGATATGGCCTAGACTGTGTATTACTCTTTTAGGGTGCCACTGAGTCTAGAACAGGTACACCATATGAAATTAATTCATAGCCAGGACTCCTACCCTCACATGGTTCTCGTAGAAGTGCCTATTGTAAAGTAGGACCCAACACTGGCTACCTTCACTGTAACTAAAACAATATTGAAAAATTAAACATTCTAAATGGTTCTATCCGTAAAAGCATTTCCATGAGGGTTTCTTTTAGTGCTATAAATGAATAATTTGGGGGCACTGTGACCACCCCTCGTACACAAGTACTTTCTCCTGTTGTATTGAAAGTGTATGTTATGCCAGGCTCCTCTGTTAGTATTATTTTTTTTAAATAGAAAGAGAAAGATCTTTAATCTTTTTAAAATATATTTTTATTGATTTCAGAGAGGTAGGGAGAGGGAGAGAGAGAGAGAAACATCAATGATGAGAGAGAATCATTGATCGGCTGCCTCCTGCATGCCCCGCTCTGGGGATCAAGCCCACAACCGGGCATGTGTCCTTGACCAGAATGGAACCTGGGATCCTTCAGTTTCCAGGCAAATGTTCTATCCACCGAGTCAAACCAGCTAAAACAAGATTTTTAATCTTAATCTTAAATTTCTAACACAGTGCCTGCCATACTATTGGTATCTAATAAATTTCTTAATGAATATGAGAGGGTAAATGCATGAATAAATTGACTCATCTAGCATGTTAAATGGCAAGATCTCATTTGCCTCTTCAAAGTATGTTCATTAATTCTTATGTTCTGAAGTAATTACAAGATTAATGACATGTGGACTTAGGTATTTCCTTTTTTTTTTCCCTTCTATATCTTACCATTCAAATTATAGTCTATAATAATTATATGTTATACTTTTGCAAAAAAAAAAAAAAAACCCACAAAGTTTAGAAAATTTTATCAAAATTCTCATTATGGATTACTGATAATCCACCAAGATCCAGCATAATGCCTAAATAACTTGCTCATCTCTTTCTCTCTGTCTTTGTGTCTCTATCTTTTTCTCTCTGTCTGTCTGTCTCTCTCTCTCTCTCATTATAGCTTATAGCTACTTGCCATTAGGAAAGGTTAAAGCAAAAGCAAAGGTTCATTATATTTCCCCAAACATCAGCATTTTACACTACTTACTCCACCAGGGAGCTACACTTTCTAGCAATAAGATGACATGTGACACGAGTCATTCACCTAAAGTGGCCTCCCAAAATACTCTATGTTTTACCAGGGACAGGAGTCTCTGGGTTCAGTTAATTATAGAAACAAATGTCACAATTTACAATAATTTTTAGAATATTTTAAAAAAATTCTGCTGAGTCTTTTGACATGCACAAAAATGGGCATGCACGCAACGCAAAATGTTCTATATGGTCCTGCTGACTTTTGGAAGATACTAAAGTTTGTGATTTCTTTGAAATTGTGACAATCATTTTAATCCAAAGAGCTCAGGAATTTTTCAGTTACTATTATTTTCTTCTTGTCACCTTTTTACATGTAATATGCACGCCTGCAACAATGAATTTCCAAATTATGTACTTAATACTGAAAGTAGTTTCCCTTGTTGCACAGCATCCCTTCCTGAATGGCAACTGAAACAAGAGGTAAGTGAAGGCTTTGGGAAGCCGGTGAACTTTGGGCAACACTCATTCTTATGCCAGGGCATCTCATAAAGATCCTTATTTTTATATCTTTCGGTCTTTAAACACAAAAACTGAACTTGAACAACAAAAATCTGCTAATTCGTACATCAATTTGCTCTTCGGCACATGAAATTCATCCTGTGGAGCTGACACAAACACTGAAGAAGCAAGATGGGGTGGAGACCTAGGGACTGTGAGGGGAGAGAAGGGATGCTGTGTGCACAGTCCACTGACTGCAATATGGCCCATGGTCGCTAAATAGTGAATCTAGGTAGCTTTTCACTTTTGAAGCAATTTATTTTTATTAACCGCTTTTTCAGCTTTATAATATATGACCCTCATTTTTATGCAAATTATTGGTAACGTCTGCTCTGTCTCTTCATTTAAAAAATGGTATCACCCTCTCACACACTACACCAGGTGGGCGCGGATACTGGTACTCTGCCTTATGTCTCGGGTGCTCAGTGATCACCTCAAGCAGGATCAGAGGTATCTAATAAGAAATCACTTCGTGAAAAACAAAACTAGACAAAAACAGAAAGCTTGAGTTGGTCATCATACCACTGAATATATCTAAGAGACAATAGTTTTTTCTTCAGCTGTCATTAGTCTCTATTTTTCCTGCCTCAAGCCAGAGGACAGTTATGTTCTCAGTCCTCTGGAGCTATACACTGCAGGACTGATAAGAGTGATATGCTCTTGGCTTATTAATTCTAGGGACTATCATGCAGGGACCACAGAGAAGTTGAACAGAGATGATGATTACCTTTTGGCAACCAGAGATCTCTACAGGTACCAAATATACAGGGCTCCTGGCCCCTGGATCCCAAGTGGCCTGGATGAGGCAGCACAGTAGGGAAGGAGAGGAAAGCAGAGCCAAAGAGAAGAACAAGGTACAGTGTTGCTCTCCCTCCCAGAAGCACACCTATGTCCTTTGTCCCTATAGGGTTTGCATCTCCTAAATTCTAAGGGTTCCCAAGAGACTTGCAACCAGGGGAGCAGCAGGCAGCTCATCTTGGGCTTATCCCCTGAGCCTGTCTCCAAGGTCCCCTTACCTCTGACTTTTCAGTGAGCTAACAGCGGCCCAGGCTTGGCTCATTTTTTTTCCCTATAGCATTTGCAGAGAGCCAAAGCAGCCCCATTTAGGCTCTGTCCTGTTGCTTCTTTTATCTTAAGCCCTTTCTTGTTCCACTTCCCCCAGCTTTAACAAATTCACTCTCAGAATTAAAAAGAAAAAGGTGTAGCAACTTATAGAATCCCTAGAAAGCAAGCACAAATGAGTTAGATGTAAATGAATAGTTACAATGATGGGAAGAAAGGTTTACAGTGTTATGGGTTGAATTGCAACCTCTAAACACAGATGTTGAAGTTCTAAACCCCAATACCTGTGAGTATGAGCTTATTTGAAAATAGAGTCTTTACAAATAGAATTTAGATAGAGCCATTTGTCAGCCCTAACCCAATATGACTAGTCTCCTTATATAGAGCAGAAAGCCTCATGTTAAGATAGAGACACAAGACACCACGCAGTGACAGGCCAAGATTGGAGTGATGCAGTCACCATTGAGAAACACCAAGGACTTATGGCCTCCATTAGAAATTAAGAGGCAAGAAAGGAGTCTCCTCTACAAATTTCACAGAGAACAGGGCCCTGCTGACACCCTGATTTGGGGCTTTGAGCCTCCCAAGCCATGAAAAAATAAATTTATGTTGTTTTAAGCCTCCCGGTTTGTGGTACCTTGTACAGTGGCCTTAAGGACCTAATTCAAGTTGTAATAACAGCAGAGAAACAGTGGAGAAGACAATGGCACTTCTCCTAGACTGCCTGTGTGCACAGAGTCAGGAATGTGGATGACCCTGTGTGCACGGAGTCAGGGTTATGGATGACCCTGTGTGCACAGAGTCAGGGTTGTAGATGACCCTGACCACTTGTCAGAAGGGTGTTAGTTATCGAGCGCTAAATGAAGTTATGACTCATACTTTTAGTTAACTTAGGCTGTGCTGCAACCTATTGAAACTGGCAAGAAGGCATAGTTGTTACCAGATTGCATATACATTAATTAAATTGTGTCCCATCATTTATTAAGATATATTTTAGAAAGCCTGTAACCATGCTGGACCCTGGAGTTTCAAAGACTAAGCTTAGAGAAACCATATGCATGATTACATTGCATTTTGTTAATTGCTGTAAGGATAAGTACACACTGGATAGATGACGGAGGTAGATACACATTGGTAAAAGCTGTTTACTTTGGAATCACACAGATCTTGGCTTCAAACAATCTTCACTGTGCAACTTACTAGTACTTTATTATGGCACACGTTATTTAATTTTTTCAATTCTCTATTCATCATTTATAGAACAGTGATACTATGTACCTTGTAGAGTTTGGGGTGGAATTACATATATATTCATAGGCTGCAATAAAATGAATGTTTAATTGATAGTCATAATCCTATATAATAAAAGGGTAATATGCAAATTGACCCTAAAGGCAGAATGACCAGAACAACCACTGGACCAGTCACCATGAGACTCACTGACCACCTCTCAGGACCTTTCCCCAGCCAGCAGGCTCCAATCACCTGATAGCAAATGGGGAGGGGAACCAAGCGTGGGTGGCGATAGATTAGGGCAGCGCCAGGCCAAGGCCCCCACCCCACCAGTTGCTCCACACACAGAGGGCGTCCCGTGGTGAGGGCGGTCCAGTGAGTGGGCAGGAACAGTTGATCTCTCAGTTCCTGGTCACCTGATGGCGAAAGGGGAACCAGGGATGGGTGGCGCTGAGGAGGCAGGGCCAGCTGTGGGCAGCCAGGGAAGGTGGCCTTCATTGCAGGCCAGGCCTAGGGACCATACCTGTGAACAAACTTCTTGTGCTGGGCCTCTAGTATAAAATAAAATCGAGGAATGTAGGAAAGGAGCAATTATATTGCCTGAAGGTAACTGGGAAGGCTTTATGACAAGAGTAGACTACCAATCGCTTAGCAAAAGAGCTACGTAGGAACTCCTCAGGAAAGAAGTCCAGGTATTACAGGGCAAAGAAGGCTGATGTGCACAACTATGGAGACAGTTTCATCTCCTGACACCCACCGCCACCTATTTGGCAGAAATGGGGCACAGAGTAAGCATTTATCAAATGTTCCACGTGCTCTCCCAGGTCATCTTGCAATTAGATTAGGTAAATGATATTGGGTGCCCATCAGGGCATTAGGCAGAGGGATGTACTCATAAACTACTCTCAGTTCCGCCCCTTGAAAACACCCTGTGTGAAAGACTGGCTCTTTTTTTCCTTGCCAGGTTGATCCAGGAATCCATATGCTGAGGTGGTTGAATCACTAGTTTAAGGAAGCCTGTATCCCTGTGTCTCAGAATGGAGGAGACCCTTCACTGGAGTGAGCAATAAAAACCAAGTTTCGTGTGTGCAAGCCACTGAGATCTCGGAGTGTGTTGCAGCAGCTCACATCATTTATCCTGACTAATGAAATGAGCCTCTCTCTATCCCCTCCTCTTTAACCTCAATGCTGAACATGTAACTTTCCCATTCATCAACTGCAGAGAGTTGAACAAAATTGTCTCCAAATTAAGAGTGATTACAACCCATCCAGTAAACCATTTGAACAGGTGGATCTGAATGGGCACCTGTGTAAAATACCTGCACTCTACCTTTTCACTGGTGGGAAATAATTCAGTCCTTCAATGTTCAACAGCAGAGGGGTTTTCTCTCCAGTAATTCATTAAATCCTAAGTATTAATTGCAAGGTTTTCAATAACACAGATGGTTCATGAATAGAAAATAGGCATGAAGCACAATATATTCAAAATAATTACATTGTTATGGCTTTGGAGGACACTGAAGCTATTAAAATATAATTTTAAAAAGTGAGAACAGAATGAGAATGTGATTTTATGGACATAATTTGAAATAGTCCAAGTACTTTTCACTATGTGCAATTACTTAAAAATATAATTCAGAAGATGCGTCACAGCTAACGGATAGTAAAATTAGATTTATGAAGCTTTTCCTAATGTGAAACAAAAAAAAAGTATATAATCACTTCATTCATTACAATTCTAATAAACCTATGCTAACCAGGAGCATGTGATACACTATGACTAACTTAAGAGACAAAAAAACAAATAAAAATAAAAGTCTGTGACTTAATCCTTCACAGGGAGATTAAATGATTGCATCTGGCAGAATGCAGCCAGGAAAACACACAGTATCACTAATACAGAGATCACTTAACATCAGTACCTTTGCCCAGACTAGGGCGTGGGTGATGATGAATTTGAGACTAAAGCAGCAGAACTTCTCATAAATTGTGGAAAGGAGCAGGGCCCTATTTTGCTGGAACACTGACACTATGTAGATGTATTTTTAAAACTCTCAGCAGTTCTGTGAATTTTATATTATTTTTAACACTTTCAACATGAAAAACTATAAATCAAAGAACTAAGGGATATGCCCAAGTCGCCAGCTAGCAAGTGACAGAGCTGGAATTGGAACTGATTCCATATAGAGAATCCCATGCACCACACCCCACCCCGTAAGGAAGGAATAGGAGGGAGCTCCATCCAATCTATATACTCCCCCTAACTTTGAGTTTCCATGATAATGTGAACAATGACATTCGTTAAATATTTCATAGAATGACCCGAGGTTATAATGTTGTATCCTTATGCACGTGAACTGTGTAACTGAAATGAGCTTTAGCGATGCATGATGGAGCACATTCTACACACCAAGGGGGCCACTTGCTTAAAGAACAAGAAAAAAAAAACCCGTATCTTCTTTTCACAGCCAAGTCTGTTCATGAAATGTGTTTCACAACTGACTTTTTCAGGTTTTATATTCCGCTTGTCCCTTCTCCCAACTCAAGGTTGCAAATATCGTCTGTAAGAATATTTGCAGATGGATTATGTTAATCCTCCAAAGTTAAATTTGTTGTTAAGGGGTTTTTAAAGAAAGAGTGCTTGCGCAGCGTTCTGAGAATGAGGGATCTTTGTCTAAGCGCTGAATGGATCTGCAAACCGGGGCTTATCTATACGACATCAAATTAACACAGGTTTCAAAAACCTCCTAAGTCTGCAGAAATTCTAAGGGCTTGGAGCAACTATCAATTTGCAAGGAGTAGTGATGAACTTCAGTGAAACTGGACAGAATTGGACTATTAGTCAAAATCTTTTTTTTTCTTCCCCAGAAAAATTCTGCTGTGACAGGACTGTTCTTTCATTTGAGCTACCTGAGCACAGGACGGGGGGAGGGATGGGAGGCTGTCCCTGAACAGGGAAAAGGCTAGTTTTATGGTACAGCATCTCTCTGACTCCATGCCCCCTTTTCTTTCTTTAGTTGCTACTTCTGTTACTTGACTGGAGCTCTAACGACACAGGTTTCATATATACAGAAGCTATTGAAGTACAAGGGAGCCATTGATCAGAAAGAACCAGCTCCCTCATTATGGAAATCAAAAATGGGTTAACAGTAGTTAAACTTAGTTGTACACAGTAACTGGCCATCTAGGAATATGCTTCCCAGTCTCTACTTGTGTGTTCTTTCAAAGATGCACGATCCCACTTTAAGTAAACAACTTCCAATTAAATTTAATTAGAGAAAAATAAATTGTTGTTGTTGTTGTTGTTGTGAGTTTGGCTAGTGGGTCATTACCATTCTTTAAGTTTCCCTTGTATCTGATTGTAATATCTCTGCTGTTTGGGTTTGCTTCTCTCATTTGCGTTATTCTTTCTTTTATTCTCACTAATCTCTTTGACTTTGTTATAATTAGATTTATAAATTTTTAAATGTTTTCTTTTTTGAATGTAATACACAACATATCCTGCATTAATACAATATGCATATGTCTATTTCTCCAGTAGAGATGCTCTTTAGTATAGGTATATATATATTTTAAACTGCTGTGTTTAGGGGGTTTTTTGGAGAAATGTAGGGAGGTACTGGCAAAAATATTTATTTTCCTTTTAATATAGTTACAATTACATGTTTCCATAAAAGAACAAATTACAATTTTAAAGTAGAAACATAGTCATAAAAGCTATAAAATTACATACTAGTACTGTAAGTCATATCCTTTCAAAATGAGTAACATTTATTTTAAGAAGCAAGTCTGTGACCTATGATTCAAAAATGGTTTGGCTGTTTTATTCACTTTTCAAGTGGCTGTTTTGATAAATTACAGATGCCAATTTTCTCTAATGCATTAAGAAATTTTCTCACAAGCATCTATCAGCTAAGATATATGCACACCCTACCCCAACAGCCAACAGTGGACCTAGCGGATAATGCCCTCACCTCATGCTTTTGCAGACAGTTTCACTTGGGCAAAATCATGTGTCAAGATTATAATTTGGGATCTCAAAAACACAGAACACCTTATATTGGATCATGTATAAATCTGACTTTTTAATAAAATGTGTAGCAATGCAGCCATGCTGGGAAGACCTCGAATTACAGTTCTCACCATTCTCCAATTGCCAAGTAATCCCTGAGACACACACATATATAAGGGTTTAATGCCCCCATCTAAGGAAGGTAAGAAAAATTCTCCTTCTTGAATTTCTCATTACTCCTTTTATTTTTCCCCATGAACAATTAATGCAATGTTACAGAAACTGGTTTGATTAACAGGCAAGAACAGCAACAACTGTTAGTTCTGCTGCTCGTCTACAATGGCTGAAAGAGTTCCATAGCAATTAGATTTCTCCCCTGAGTTGAGAAATGCAGAGCCAACACATCTAGGGGAATTGCTCACAAGAAGTTGCACTAAAATGTAAGGTTCATGAGCCCGGGCTGAAATAAATGAAATATTTACCTTGAGAAGCTAAACGACTATAGGCTTAGGGAGAAGGTCATTATGACTGAGGAAGTGAAACGTCTAAGATAGAGAAAAGGGTCTGAGTATAAAGCCTGAAGAACAAATAACACAATCAATGGTAAAGCCAAGAAGCTGAAGAACAGATTGGGGTGGTAGAGAAGCTGGATCATAGCATAAAGGTGAAGGTCATATATACATGGTTTTATCCACTGAGTGAGTCTACTTGCCTGAAGAATCAGGAACAAGGCAGATGATCCTCCCATGGACAGGTCCACAGTGTCTCCAGCTCAGCCCTTCAGAGTGTCCTCTCTCCTAACTTCTGCCAAATGTCTAGTCATTGCCTATGAAACTGATGACACTAGAAATGCTCCCTAAAAATGAAAGAGAAAAGAATAATATCATATTAGGAGACTGTCCTACTATTGCTATCGCTCATTACTTCCAGGAAGCCCATTTATGCAGGTGAAACTTTTACATCATTATCTAATGACAGGATATGCTCCATAATCTCTCTTGAGTCTCCCAATTTGAAAATAAAAATGACACTATCTATCTAATATAATAAAAGAGAAACATGCAAATTTGACCGTTACCACCAGCCAATCAGAGCAGCTGTATGCAAATTAACCCAGCAAAGATGGAGGCCAATAGCCATGGAGCTAGAGCAAACCAGAGGCTTCTGTTGCAACTGCCAGCCTAGGCTGGCTGAGCCTCTGCTCACGGCCATGCCCACCAGCCAATCAGAGCAGCTATATGAAAATGGCCCTCAGCCCCTCACCCAGCCAAGATGGAGGCTGGCAGGGTGGCTCTGCACTGGGAGCCTCCACGGTCGGCCGGCATAGCTGTGCCAGGTGTGTCAGATCAGTGGGAGGGGGGGTTTGGCCTGGGGCCTCCTCGGGGCTTTCAGGAGCAGCTGTCCTGGGTCTGCTGCCTGGCTCCACCCCCCGGAGGCCTCTACCAGGCATGTGGGAGAGTGGGTCCTCCATGGGGCATCCAGGAGCAGCTGTCCTGGGTCTGCTGCCTGGCTCCGCCCCCTGGGGGTCTCCCCGGGACATGCGGGAGGGCGGGGGGGCCTCTGCAGGGTGTGTAGGAGCAGTCGTCCCGGGTCTGCAGCCTGGCTCTGCCCCGGGGACCTCCTCAGGGCCATGCGGGAGCACCAGTCCAGGGTCCACTACCTTCATCCACCCCCCAGGGGCCTCCACAGGGTGTGCGGGAGCGTCTGCTGCACAGTGCGGAGAATCCGAAGCCAGTTTGCTGCCCGGCTCCACCCCAGGTGTGTTTGCTCAGCAGCAGGGCCCCACCAAGGGATCCTGCACCAGCGTCTGCCCCTGGCTTGCCACCCAGCTCTGTGCCAGGTGTGTCGCCTCATCGGTGGGGGCCCACCAGGCGTGTGCGATCGTGGGCCCTCTGGTGGGAAACGTCCAGGCCTGCACTCACCAGCCCTCCCACGCCCCAGTGCACGAACCCTGAAGGGGCTGTAGACAGCCTGAAAATGGCCCTCAGCCCCTCACCCAGGCTGGCCAGGCATGCCAAGCAGGTGGACATCCCCCCCGAGGTGTCCCAGACTGCAAGAGGGCACAGGCCGGGCTGAGAGACCCCCACCCTCCGAGTGCACAATTTTTTGTGCACCGGGCCCCTAGTTATATAATAAAAGGGTAATATGCAAATTAACCTAACAGCAGAACCACTGGGAATGACTGGTCACTATGACACACACTGACCACCAGGGGGCAGACGCTCAATGGAGGAGCTGCTCCTGGTGGTCAGTGCATTCCCACAGGGGGAGCTCTGCTCAGCCACAAGCCAGGCTAATGGCTGCAGGTACAACGGTGGTGGTGGGAGCCTCTCCTGCCTCTTCAGCAGTGCTAAGGATGTCCGACTGGAGCTTAGGTCTGCTCCCTGCTGGCAAGTGGGCATCCCCCAAGGACTCCCGGGCTGCCAGAGGGATATCTTACTGCCAGCTTAGGCCTGATCGCCCAGGGAGCAGGCCTAAGCCAGCAGGTGGACATCCCTCGAGGGGTCGCAGACTGTAAGAGGGCATAGGCTGGGCTGAGGGACCCCCGAGTGCACAAATTTTTGTGCACCGGGCCTCTAGTCTACTATAAAGAAAAATGCTCAGCATAGGGACTGGTATAAAAAGGTTCTAAAAACATAAATTATTATTTCCTTTTGTGTGTGTGGTAATTCATATGGAACTGAAAAGTACAAAGAGGATGAAAATAAATTGGAATAAAGAATATAGAGAAAGTAGGGAACACACATTTACAAATGATCAGGATGCATGCTTTAAAAGAAACAGGATAAAAGAATAATAGAGAATGTGACATTATGACAAAGGAAAGAGAAACTAAAGGGAAATCCATAATAAGAATGATAACTAAATTAGAAAAAGCAGCAGCAGACACAGCAAAGTAAATGAAATGAAAAATTAAACATTATTTCTTGTATAAGGAAACTTTGCAGCAATGATTTGGTTTACTGTATATCTTAATCAGTTAGATAAACGTCACCTAAAAATACATTGTTTTGAAACAAAAAATGACGTATTTCAAAAAATCAGTGGAATTAGAAAGGTCAAGGAGAAAGAAAACAGGGCAAAATATAGACAAAAAATCATTTAGAAACTAACTCCATGCAGAAGGCAAATTATAAAGTGTTATGAGCCTTGCAGCTGCAGAGGACTCCAAGATGACTCAGAAAATGCACTGCGGAATTCTTTAATTTATAGACTCTCTGCAACAATTCCCAGATAGTTATAAGTATTCAGAGGTAAAATACGCCATTGTTTTCAGACGTCCAGTTCTACTGTCTTGTCTCTAGGACATCTGCTCCATTTTATTTTATTCTTAATTAAAAATCAACAACCCAACACAGTTTCTAAACCTTCTCAACACTTACTGCTTCCACTTTTCCTTCAGCAGTGCACGAATAATGAACTTGAAATGAGTACTTCCAACCTCACCGCAGTTCAGCCGCTTAAAAACTAGCGAATTATCTCAGAAAAAGGGAATGGTTAGTTTTCCTGAAACTCCAAGAGTCAAATCTATGAAGTCTTGAGATGAGAAATATTTACATGTGACAACCAAGAAATGCTTAGCACAATGAGATAGCAGTGATAAATTTGGGGAAAGAGGAATATGAAGTAAAATAATCTGCCCTTTTGTTCTCACATGTTCAAGGTTTACCACTTCAAAATTTCAAGATGCATGCTCTGAAGATTGTGTCTTCCATGGATGCCACTAAATTTAGTCATGTTAATGTTGGCAATTAGTGCCACTTGACCACCTTTTAAGTTAGTCTTTGTTTTTAAATCCTAGGAATAAAATGTGCCAAAAAATGTGCTGTTTAACTTTGCATACTCTTGATTTTTTTAAAACGTGTGGTAAAATATACATAACAAAATTAAATTTACCATGTCAACCATTTTTAAGTGTTTAGTTCATTGACATTCCATACATTCACATTGTTGTGCAACCATCACCACCACTCTTTTTATCTTCCTCAACTGAAACTTAATACCCATTAAAGAAAAAGTCCCATTTTCCCCTCTCATCAGGCATGTGATAATCACTATTTTACTTTCTGTCCCTTATGAATCTGACTACTCTGGTTAACTCATATAAGTAGGATAACATAGCATTTGCCCTTTTCTGATTGGCTTAGTTCACTTATCATAATGTCCTCAACGTTTGTCCATATTATAACATCTGTCAGAATTTTGTTTTTATTTAAGATTAAATAATCTCCCATTATAAGTATATGTTATTTTAAAAAACATCCATCCATCCATTGATGTGCAATTAGTAGCTCCCATCTCTTGTCTATTGTGAATAACACTGAAATGATCATGAGTGTACAAATATCTCTTAGAAGTCCTGATTTTGTTAAATATTTATTCATTCTCTCTCTCTCTCTCTTCTCTCTCTCTCTCTCTCTCTCTCTCTCTCTCTCTCTCTCTCTCTCTCTCTCTGCCTAGATAATAACGTACTTTCTATCACCCTGGGGGTGATAGAATTTTCTACACATCGGGGAGGAGCACAGTGCCAGAATCTCAAGGGATGAGATTTCAACAAACACAAAACTAGAAGATAGACTTCTTATTAAAATATAAGAGAAAAGACTTCCTGTATATTCTTTAATGTATCTCTCATTTATCAGGTTTTAATTGACATATGCTAGGTCTTCGCCTGATAACTATTGGTGAGATAGATATAAAACCTGTAACTGTTGAGCAAAAGGTAGCATCAGGTGGACACAGACAATAGGGTGCTGAAGACTGGGGCAGGGGAGGGCTGGAGGGGATCAATGGGGGGGGGGAAAGGGAACATATGTAATAGGTTCAACAAGATCAGACATAGGACTTTTATGCATGCATTTAAGCATAACCAATGGACACAATACACTGGGGGGTAGAGGAGGCGGGGGGAAGGGCAGGGGGAAAAAGAGATATATGTACTAATCTTTGTAAAGCTTTATGTAATAATAATTTTTAAAAAATTAAAAAAAGAATAATTAAAAAATAAAAACAATTTTAAAAGGTACTATAGGGGTATTCATGAGCAATTTTTTTCACTACTAGAATTGGCAAAGTTTCTAAAAAAGGCTGAGTACAGTTTTCCAGGCACTTAAACAGAATCCAAGAAAAGGTATCCTTGACAAAAGGCAGCAGTCTGAAAAAGGAAGTATTAAATGACTTTGGAGAAGTTAGAATAAATAGCATACTATTATGGCTAGAAAATATGCTGCCAAACAAAATGCCATGCAAGAGAAAAACTCGTCTGATGAGGTGTAAGTGGTCTTAAATGTCATGTGGACTTGTTTATAGTACAGTTGCTAAAAATGTAGAACCAATATATAATATTTCACTACAACCAAAATCTTTCACTTATAAACAGTTCTAATAGGTATGAATCAGAGAGTAAGGCCGCTTTTCATGTGGTTATTTCGGGATGTATGACTCCATGACAACTCAGAGCCTTGTCATTCCCCCTCAATTCTATCTGTCAGAACCAAGGCATATGGCCTCTCCTAATTATGAAAGGGGTGGGAACATAGTCTAGTTGTGTACCTGAGTGCAAGGGAGAACTTGTCAAAGTACATGTATGTGACTCAATAAGCAAAATACAGCGCCTGAAGTTTGTTTGTTTTTAAGCCTGAGATGACAGGAGCAAAATAAAGTCAGAGGAACATCTATGCTCTGCTCCATGAACCAAAAGAGCTGGTAGAGTTCAGCGATGACCTTCCCCTCTCCCCCTCTCAGTATAGAGAATGATCAGATGCCACTGCGTCTTCCTTCTTGTCCTTGAGCCAATACTATATGGTGACTATCATACAACCAGCAGCAAATAATAACAGATTTTATTATTGCTCCTGGGAAGCTCATTTTGAGCTCTTTTTCAACTCAGGGCCAAATGATCTGGCTTTATTTTAGTTTCAAGTTTCATGTTGAAATGAAAAACAAAGGAATTAGATCTGCTCTGTGACATGCCTAAGGATATAAGCGCAGAAGGAAATTTGATCCTACTGAGCAGTTGATTGTATTTTCCCTCATTTTAACCTGTATGACATTTTGACAATTGCTTTTCCTATAAGTTCTAAAAAAAAAATAGGTTGAACTTACTATGTTTTTTTTAAATCATTTACTCATATTAAAACACTTAAGACACTCTTCTACCCAAGCTATCAGAAAGCCTTCCGTATCCTTCAAAGACATTCAAATATTGAATGCATTTGTCCAGAATATTATAAAAATAATGTAATGGGTCAAAGAATAATAAAGGCTGAGTATAAAATAAACTTTAGCTCTTTCCTTCCATGAAAATGAGTACCTTTGGCATCATCCCCGACAGGCAGATGTGTCTGAAAGCTTAATGTGAGGGAATCCAATGATCCTTGAAGAACTCAAAATGTCATGGTGATTAGGTTACAATACTATTCAAAATAGAAGGTATAATTCTAAAAAAGCAGTCATAGTGAAAGAGGCACAGGTAAACTTTAAAAAATTTGCATGCTGTCCTTCACTCATAGCTAAAGTGATCATCAAATCAGGGTGGTTCCAATAATCATACATCTGTTTAATGACTAAACATATATCTATATCTTCAGAACATGGTGCAACTAGTAGAGGGCATGTATGGGAGAAGTAGAGAATGAGATATCTACTCTAACTGGTACTGAGAACTGTAGAACTGATGATTTTTTTAAATATATATTTTATTGATTTTTTTACAGAGTAAGGGAGAGGGATAGAGAGGTAGAAACATCGATGAGAGAGAAACATCGATCAGCTGCCTCTTGCACACCCCCTACTGGGGATGTGCTCACAACCCAGGTACATGCCCTTGACTGGAATTGAACCTGGGACCCTTGAGTCCACAGGTCCATGCTCTATCCACTGAGCCAAACTAGTCAGGGCTGAACTGATGATTTTTGAAGTTTGCAATATGTATTGGACACAAATGATTTCTAGTAAGTTCTAGATTATTAATAGTGACTCCACCCTTTCATTTGGACGAGTCCAAAAAATGTTGGAATCATACTTGATTCTGATCTTTCTCTCAGACTTCAAATACAAGGGCACAATAAGTGTGTTAAATGAATCGCAGTTATATAATGTATTAATGTAAGAACACTGGAGAAAATGAATTAGAACCCCAAGCTTCAATTCCTTCCTTACGTATATAAATAAGAATAATGGTAAGAATAATAAGAATAAGCTCAAAATGTTGATGAGGTTGTAAAATAGGTTAATTATATACGATCCTAACTAGGTAGCAAACAGTGGGTATTCAATTGGTTCTAAAACTTGTCATTTATTTTAAACTTTTCTCTTGGAAATGCCCGTCTCCAGCATCATCAGTTTAAATGTTAGTAAGTTCAACTACTCTAAAAACCTATTTTCTTTCCCCATTCTTGAGAGATGCAATACAACCCTCGCCTAAATCACACCACTAAAACATTGAACTGTAAGAGCATATACCAAACCAGGTAAATTTGTTACATTTGTTATCCTTCCAGGACCTTTTTTTTTTTCTTCCCCCTTCTACATTCTTCAAGTGGAAGAAAAGAAGGCCATTCTGCTAGCCTATGTCTGCTTTTGCAGTCTAAGACTTCAGATGTTTTAGGAGTTCCTTCAGATGTAAGTATCTCAGTTCCTAAGAACAAGTAAAAACGGGGCACAGTCAGCCAGTTGAGAAATCTCAGGAGACTCCTCATCCTGTCCTACTTGCTTCCCTCTTTCATTTAAATGAAGGAATTGGGACCTTTACTGACTGCTTCACCCAAGCTTGATGTTAATTTAAATAATTTTAAGAGCCAAAGTAACTGTGGAAGTTAATTACGATTGTTGTTTAAATGCTAAAATGGTTAAGAAAAGTCACAACTCTTTGGATAGCCTACGATATTCTATAGTAATACAAGAACTCCCAAAACTTAATAGTTTAACAGAATGAAGGCTTATTTCTTCCTCCTGCTACATGTCCACCCAAGTCAGTGCCAGAAACGCAGGCTGACTGATGGTGGGCTGTTACCCAGAAACCCAGGCTGATGGTGGGCAGGGATTGTGACTACCACGAGCTCAGAGCGGGTAAGATCTAGAAATACTACTAAACCATATGAATGACCACGAGACATATGGAAAACAAAAAAACAAAAAATATTGCATCGTTTTTCTAAGCAATTATTTTAATATGCAGAAAGTTGTTTATATTAATCCATTTGCAGATAGAAAACATGAAAATAACTCAAGCCAAAAGAGACATTTTGCCTGCAGTGCCCGGATATTTACAATAAAACTGAGATTTAGCACCCACTAAGACATCTGTTTTTATAGGCAAAAAGTGAATTTGTCCGCTGCATACCCCAGAGTACCTAAGAAGGTACCCCCAAATACAGTCACATTGGGGAGTTAAGGCTTCAAGTATGAATTTTGAGGGGACACATTTTAGTCCATAGTAATATATAAAATTGTGTATATATACAACTTAATGTTGTTTTATACTATAACATGCTGTACAGACTTATAACCTAGGAGCAATAGGCTACATCATATAGCCTAATTGTGTTATATATAATCTTAAATTCCAGTAATGCAGTCACTATGGAAAAAAAAGAAGAAAATAGGCTAAGGTAACTAATATACTAGTACAACTATGCTTTAGAGGGAAGATAATATTAATTTCATTCAAATAGAGATTAGAAGCACATCACATTTTAAAATGTTGTTTATTTCAAATAAGCCATTTTTCAATGAAGTGAAAAATAAAAGGCAGGCAAACATGACATTTCTTTTCCCTGTTTTAACTGTTTCCATAGAGACCTAGGGTTCTGAAAATTTCTTTCATCATATTCTTCATGTTAAAAGTTGGTTTCCATGTTAACATTTTTTTCGAGCTACAGGAATCAACACTCAGATCAATAATATTTGTTTTTTAATTTGGAAACAAATGATTCACTCATTAAGAAATTCACATGTGAGAGGTAATTTAAATTTTAAACCTAGGTACATAGAGCTGGATTAAATTTTATCCTTTAAAAAATGAACACAACTTGAGACTAGACTATCATGTACCTAAATACATCCAGTATCCCCTGTTCTTACTGCATTTGCCACAAATAACTGTACACATTTTTCACTGTCTTGCTTTTCTATTTATAATTTTTTAACATGTTTAAACTGAAGCAATATGTTTCTTAGTTTTGCGGTTTATCATAGAGTATAACATGACATGCAGTATTCTGGGATTTGGTTACTCATGTTATTACTAAGATTTATCCACACGTTTCATATATGCCCCCGGTTTACAATGTTCCACTGGTTGACTCTAGCACAATTTATTCACTTATCCGTTCTGTCCCTGGACATCTGGCTCTGGATCCCAGCTGCTCCAACACAACACAGATTTAACCCTGACTCCATTCTTTTGTGAAGTTATCTCTTAGTTGCCCAGGCCCTACCTTCAAGTATCCTCACCTAGACAACATCATGATAATTTTCTAATATTAACATTTCATTATATTTATTGGTATTGGTTTATCATATACAGCTTTTTCTCATCATTGGGCTATTTACTTATCAGAAATACAGTTTCTATTATAAAAAGCAGAAAAAAAGGCTGGATCATTTCCCTTTATTACTAACTTGCAAGAACAGGAATTTTTTTTAAGGGGTGTCTTCCCTGGATTCTAGAAAAGAAAGCCTGACGCAATAGCTTATGTTGTATGAGTTCACTATGTATGCCATCCCAGAAAAATTAGGGTCGTGGAAAAGAGAGGATAGGAGAAGAAAAAGAGGGAGAATAAAGATTATGAACAGTATGGAGTTTCCTCAAAAAACTAAAAATGGAACTCCCATTTGGCCCCAGTGATCCCACTTCTAGGAATATATCCCGAGAAACTAGAAACACCATTTAGAAAGGTTATATGCATCTCTATGTTCATAGCAGCACAATTCATCACAGCTAAGATTTGGAAACAGCCAAAGTGCCCATCAGCAGATGAGTGGATTAAAAAACGGTGGTACATCTACATAATGGAATACTATGCTGCTGTACAAAAGAAGGAATTCTTACCATTTGCAACAGCATGGATGGAACTTCATAGCATTATGCTAAGCAAAATAAGCCAGTCAATGAAAGAAAAATACCACATGACATCACTCATTTGTAAAATAAAAACAACATAAACTGATGAACAAAAACAGATCCAGAGACAGAGAACCATTGATCAGACTGTCAAAACTCAGAGGGGAGGTTGGGGGTGAGGGGGAGAGATCAACCAAAGGCTTATATGCATGCATATAAGCCTAACCAGGACACAGACAACAGGAGGGTGAGGGTATGAGCGAGGGGGGAGGGGGCAATGGGGGGATAAGGAAACATATGTAATACCTTAATCAATAAAGAAATTTTAATAAAATAAAAAGATTATGTGCATTACTGTCCTGTAAACCCCAACAGTTGGCTCTTCTTTTTGCAATGTAAATAAATGCCTTACTAAGCTTTGACTGACAAGGCACCCACTTCAGAGAGCCATCAGCGTCGTGATGGCTGTTTTAATAAACACATTGCAGGCACACAACTACAGAAAGAGCCAGCTTGCTTTTTCTCTTCCCTGCCCTTTAAATTCCCTCTGCTATGTATTAAATTTACCAATAAAGAGGGAGCCCATGAAACTCTAGGCCCCACCCTTAACTCCAGTAAAAGCAGAAGCCCCTACCCAAGGTCTCTCTACTGGTGACAGGAAGACAGTGATTCTTAGCAACCATAGGAAGAACATATAGTCTCTCTCTCTCTCTCTCTCACACACACACACACACACACACACACACAATCTTAAGTGAACTGAAATTTATGTAACCTTCTGTCCTTCATTTCCTTGAGATTTTTCAATAGCTGCTACTCTAAACAAGACTTCAAAAATATTTTAAGTCATAAACCACTGAACATTGATAGCTGCACTTGTGTCCTCTTACATTTGAAATGCACAAACCATCAAACTTTGCTGAAAATAGGCAGAAAGGCTGCCTTTTTTGGGGTGGGGGAGCGGCTGCCTCTTGCACTTACCCTAACCAAGTTGTGAACTCACAGACTAGATATGTGCCCTGACCGGGAATCAAACCTGTGACCATTCAGTGTATGGGTATATGGGACAATGCTCCTACCAACCGAGCCACACTGCCCAGGGCTCCCACCCCTTTTTAAATATTATTACCTTTTTAACCCTTGTGAGAATAAACAAATCATCTTTTTTGTCAAAGAACAGTTTAGACACCCACCACTTTGGACTGCGTGACTTGGCAGCCGCCATGTTGGCCGCATGAAACAGCAAAGGCCAACCCCTCCCTTTGAATTAGCCAATCACAAAAGACTGTGTGGCTGAGCTCCAATCAAGAGCAGGGGACAGGTCACATGCATCAGGGATTATAAAGCTGTGTGTGCCCTTCTATATAGAAGTAAAGATGTTTGCCTTGCTGCCTGGCTCCCAAGTATGTTTTGTGTTTTACCAGGACCCCTGACTTGGAGGTTTGCCTTATTTCTAACACCTTTATGTGATATTTTAGGGAATTGTACCCTATTCTGTAAAAGAGTTTAATATCTTGCATCTGTTGGTGATCTTGCTCAACTGACCTTCTGTTCTTTCTTTCATGTGGTATAGCCCATTTGAGTATTTCTTACAATGTAGAACTTCTGATGGCAAATGCTCTTAGCTTCTATATATCTGAAAAAGTCTTTATTTCTCCTTTATATTGAAAGAAGAACATTGCTAGATATAGTATTCGTGGCTGGCAATTTCTGTTTCTGATTGGTCTTTTGGGGGTTTTAGGACATATTCCCAGAAGTGGGATCGCTGGGTCAAATGGAAGCTTTTATCTCTACAAGTTAAGGAAAGGTCAGAAGAGGCACTTGCACCATTAAGAAGCCATAGGGGGCCTTGAGTGGTGTCTCATCTTTGACCTCTGCTGGTGAAACATTTCCTGGTATTGAGCCCCTTCCCACATGAGCTTGCTGTCAATTTGGCTAGTTCCTTAGATTTGATGACTTACTGTCTCCTATTGATTCACTTTTCAATGACTGGTAATACTAGACTAGCTGTTTATAAATGTTTTCTGAACATTATTTGAGGCGAGTCAACAATTCTGCTCCAAATTTAATAACTGTGGCAGTTCAAGGTTCTGATCGCTGTAGAGACAATTCATAGAGTTCCTCTCTGTCACTTATAATTCACTTGACTAACAGTATGTGGCTGACATTTATTAAGCAATGTTTAATAGGAGCCAGATGATTTATTGGGTGATCTGTAAACATGTTGTTTAATCATAATAACCTTGAGACATTGGTTTCAGGACTAAATGATGCAGGGATTGTTTGAGGTGATGGTTACACAGTTATGTGAATATACAAAAAAAATTGAATTGTACAATTTAAATGAATAAATTATATGTATGTGGATTATGTCTTAATAAAATGGACTATAAAGTCAGTTTGAGTTCTTTTTCCTTTCCTACCTTTGCTGGACAGATAATCCACAATCCTCTAGTGCAATGTTATTCTCTTAGTATCTTCATTCTTACCACACACATACCCTTCACTCTCTCCCTTAAAAACAGATAGACATTTCCCCCTACTCTTGCCCCACTTGTCCCTGCTTCTGAGATTGTTTTTACCTAATTCTCTCCCTGAATACTCTTCTGGCATATTTCCATATCCCTAAATCTTATAGTCATGTCATAAAAATTGAGGATCTACTATGTGTCCATCACTGAGCAAGGCAATGGAGACATTTAAAACATAATACATGAGCCCTAGCCAGTTTAGCTCAGTGGATAAAGTGTTGGCCTGCAGACTGAAAGGTCCTGCATTCAATTCCGGTCAAGGGCATATGCCCAGATGTGGGCTTAATCCTAAGTAGGAGGCAGCCAAACGATGATTCTCTCCCATCATTGATGTTTCTTTCTTTCTCCCTTTCCCTTCCCCTCTGAAATCAATAAAAACGTATTAATATTTTTTAAAAAAACATAAAACATGTGTAATAGAATACATGAAAATACTCTTTGATAACCTGATAGGAGAAAATTCTTCCTTCTTTGTAATTCTCTAACACTTTATCGAAGTGTTTTATAGCCTTTATTATCCTCTATCATGTCTTATAATTGTTTGCATCCCTTATGAATTGAATCCTCTTTGCTTTTCTGTGGACTTTTGATACAGACTCATGTTTAATTGCCCATCTCCCAAACTACATAGGCTCTAAGTTGAACATCACAAATGTTTCATAAATAATTTGATCAAAGTTTGAAAAATAAGTAAATGGGTACCATAAACATCTACTCATTTCTATGAAGCTTCAACTTCAATTCAGAAACATTTATCCCAAAATATCAAATCTTTATAGATTTATTTCATACTTTCTTCCCATAGTCAGTTATTTATCAGTTTGTTCATTCCCATGAGTTACTTTTGAGTAAACACCAAGTGCCTGGCACTGCCTTAAGGAGTGAGAACATGGAGGTGAATAAAAAGACCTAAACTTTGATTAAAATCAGTTTGGAGAAATTGATATATAAATAATAAATCCATATTGAGTGAAAATATCTTCAAAAATTACGTAAAGGGACAAATGATTCATAACAGAAGGACTGATTCTGTTGTGAGGGGAGAACTTTAGTGAAAGAGATGGCTTTGATGTGCTACAGGGTTGGGGGTGGGCATGAACTACTCAAAAGGAATAAACAGATTCAGAGTCAGGAAGAGAGCTTAGTGTGATTAGAAACTTTCAGATATGTGATAGTATTGGTATACAATTGCAAACAGGCAATCCTATACAATAAAAGGTTAATATGCAAATTTACCCCTCTGGAGCTCGACCAACTGGGAGTTTGACCACTCACTATGATGTGCACTGATCACCAGAGGGTGGTGTGGAACAAAGGAAGGACCCTGGCTGGCAGCCAGCAGCCAGGGGAAGAAAGGACCTGGCTAGCCACCAGAGGCCCCTATCAGCCCTGATCACTGGCCAGGCCTAGGGACCATACTCATGCATGAATTTCATGCACCATGCCTCTAGTTTTAATGAAATGGTAGGAGGTGAGGCCAAAGAAATAGATAATGACTATATTGTGGAGAACTTAAATATCATGTTAAAGATATTTTAACCTGGGAGCCAGAGAAATCTCCTGTCCTCCAAATCACATGACACTCTACTTTGATGATCATAATTGTTTTCATAAAAAAATTACTGAGAGTATTCTGGTAACATAATTTTTTTAGAGTGGTTTAAAGTTTTTAAAAATTTGTATTGATTTTCTATGTTATTAACTTTAAAGCTAGACTCCTGGGTTTGGATTTTGGTTCTGCCCTTTAGTAGTTGAGTGACTATGGCCAAATTATTTAAATGGTATGAGTTTCAATTTTTACACTTGTAAACTGTCAATAAAAATAACATTTGCCAAGTAGATTTTTAAAAAAATGGGGACTGAATTAATGAATATATATGTAAAGAGCATAGGACAATGCCAAACATGTGGTAAACATGACAGAATTTCAGCATTTCCTATCTCAGAGGAAAGTGAGATTCTTCACCTTCACATGTTACAATAGAGTAAAATATATTTTTATTGCATACTATAGCATTACAGCACTTAAGCATTATTATAGGTGATTGTTATGTTCTTTCAATGATTTTCTGTTTCCATAATTTCTGCATTAGAGTCAGTTTTCAGTCTCAGCGTGGTTCCTTTAAGGTAATGTTTTCCCCTTCCCTTCCCCCTCACTCTATCCTATTGCTTTTGAGAATTTATGTGCATATTTGTTCTGTGACACACCTGTGCACTGTATTCTTTGTGTTTGTTAGTCTTGAATTTCACAGGGCTTTTGGAAAAAATGTATAGTCATTATCTCTTCAAATATTTTTCCTCTTGTCTTATGAGGGGAGTACATTTAGACATTTGTTAGACCTTTACACTTCTACTCACACATCTCCAAAGCCCATTTCTGTGTTTTCTTCTCTTTTTTATCTATGTGCATCAGCTTGGCATTTTGTATTGATAATTCTCTCAGTTCACATTGTTTGCTTTTTGCTGCATTTGGTCTTTTGTTAAATTTTTAAGAATACCTTCATATCAAGTGATGACTTTTAATCCTAGAATTTGCATTTTATTCCTTATTTGAAGTTCATCATTTAATTTATTTACTTCTATTTGTTTCTATGGTAAATTTATGTCTCTAGTCATCTATTAAATAAATTTACATCATTTAAATTTGTTTTTGTTTTCTGTTTCTAATCTTGGTTTCCATTTATGCACTCCTATGTTTTGTTATGTGTAGTAAATTTTGATGCCAGAAACTGTATTTAAAGGAATTTCAAAAGCTCCAGGTATTATATTCTTCCAGAGAGGGTTCACAATTTCCTCTGCCAGGTTAATGAAGTGATGGGAGAATCTGACTGCCAATTCAAGACTGTGATCAAGGCAAGAACTGTTCACAGTACTGCAGGTTCAATCTACCTCTGATTTATGCCTAGCCATATATAATACTGAAGTGACAGCCCAGTGTAATTTACAGGTTCTTCCCTGTAATAGGATCCAATCTCTAATTTGTGTTTCATGAGACTGCTGAAAATCCATTCAATATGTTAGTAGGATTACATATAATTGTTTAGTATCTATATAACATAACCCCAATTTCACCAAACGTCCTGAGGGTAAACCAGACATGTGCTAAGGTCAATGTCTTCAAAAAGTGCTACATTTTTTCCCCTGTTCCCTTTTCAATAGTCCTATCCAAGTGCAATATTTGAACCTCAATTATTGGGAGTAAGAATTAGCAAATTTGCCCTAACCAGTTTGGCTCAGTGGATAGAGCATTGTTGGTCTGTGGACTCAAGGGTCGCAGGTTTGATTCCAGTCAAGGGCATGTACCTTGGTTGCGGGCACATACCCTGTGGGAGGTGTGCAGGAGGCAGCTGATTGATGTTTCCCTCTCATCGATGTTTCTAACTCTCTATCTCTCTCCCTTCCTCTCTGTAAAAAAATCAATAAAATATGTTTAAAAAAAGAATTAGCAAATTCTTGGGGGGAAATATATCTGCAGAATTAAGTGCATCCAGATGAGGTTTATGACACTCCAATATATTACCCTCTCAAGTTTTTATTTCCTCAGCACCTACTATTCTCCTATAAATATTTCCTCCATTTTATCCTATGTTTACTGTTGTTCTTGGTGGAAGTTATACACTGGGGCTAGCTTAGTTCTTCCTCACCTTGTAACAGAATTATAAATAAAAACTTTTTATTTCTGAAGAATTATTCTATTTTCTCTTGAATAAAACTAAATTAAATAGTATATAATATGCTAAAGAGAACATTGCCAATGTACCCATCAATATAAAATGACTGCAGTAAATCAAAGACTACTTATATAATTCTTATTGCTAAATCATATATTCCCACCAAATTGAAGCATCTATAAGAAAAATACCAATTTATAACTTTTCAGAGTACAAAGATGCAGAAATTATACTTATAAAAGTCCATTTCTACAAAGCTAAAGTACATTAGCACATTTCCATTTAAATAGATTCAGCTTTAAGTTAATTTAAACATCTATCTTCAAAATAATGTGAAAATACTTTGGGTATGTATAAAAATAACATATCAAAAATAACCTCACATTTCTGCACAACTATGAAGTAAAAACAAAATGCAAACTAAGCACAAGAAGGACCTATTAAAATAAGTTAATTGACATAAAAGTTCTTTCAGAATGAACTGCATATCACTCACTGTTTTATGTTCCTAAGACTTAGGTTCCTAGAGAATGTGACCCGGACATAAATTTTTAATATGACTCTTACTTTATTAAAAAAAAAAACAACACATTGTTTCTAAGAATTGAAGAGAACAATGAATATTTCATAAATTTAATGCTTTATATCAAAAGGAATTAAATACTTAACATTTTAGTAGGAAGATTTTTGTGGGTTTGGCTATAGTTTTTCTCCCTCCTTCTCTCTGTCTTTTCCTGGCAGATGTGAATTTTGATACTAAATTCCTTTGAAAAAAACATAACTTCTGATATTTTTATTTAAAACACATAACAATGTATTTTGGCAACTTTTGAAGTTCTAACTTCTGAAACATGTTTATACAAATAAGGAAAGGAAGAAAATTATTTGGAGCCTCAGCAGGTAGTTTCAAGTTTCAAACTCTTTTTCTCACTGTAATACTTATAAACAATCAAACTGCAGCTTTCTATTTTATAAACGTGATATTTATAATGCCCGGCAAATGTGCTTCATTGATTTAGCTCCAACCAGTGAACACAGAGGTCATTAGTTTGATCCCCAGTCAGGGCACATGCCAGGGTTGCAAGCTCGATTCCCAGTAGGGGGCGTGCAGGAGGCAGCCAATCTATGTTCCTCTGACATTGATGTTTCTATCTTTCTATCTCTCTCCCTTCTTCTCTCCCTAAAATAATCAATAAAAATAATTTTAAAAAATAGTAATTATAATTCATACACAATTCAATTAATAAGATAATATGTACAAATATTCTCCTAGCAATATCTTTACTATGATACATATCCTAGGACAATGCAAACTAAAGAGGAAATAAACAAATAGGACTACATCAAAATAAAAAGCTTCTGCATAGCAAAAGAAACCATCAACAAAACACAGAGCCCACTGCATGGGAGAACATATTTGCCAATGTTACATCTGATATGGGTTTAATCTCCAAAATTTATAGGCAACTCATACAACTTAACAAAAGGAAGATAAACCATCCAATCAAAAAATGGGCAATGGACCTAAACAGGCACTTTTTCTAAAACGGACACACAGAAGGCCAAGAGGCATATGAAAATTGCTCAAGTCACTAATCCAAGAGATGCAAATCAAAATGACAATGAGGTACCATCTCACACCTGTCAGAATGGCTATCATCAACAAATCAACAAAGGACAAGTGCTGGTGAGGGTGCAGAGAAAAAGGAACTCTCCTGCACTGCTGGTGGGAACGCAGACTGGTGCAGCCACTGGGGAAAAGAGCACGGAGTTTCCTCAGAAACTTAAAAATGGAACTTCCATTTGACCCAGTGATCCCACTTCTAGGAAAGTATCCCAAGAAACTAGAAACACCAGGAAGGATATTTGTACCCCTATGTTCATAGCGGCACAATTTACCATAGCTAAGATTTGGAAATAGCCTGAGTGCCCAGCAACAGATGAATGGATTAAAAAAACAGTGGTAGTCTACACTATGTTGCTATAAAAAAAAAAAAAAAAAAAAAAAAAAAAAAAGAACTCTTACCATTTGCAACAGCATGGATGGGCCTGGAAAGCATTATGCTAAGCAAAATAAGCCAGTCAGAGAAAGATAAATATCGAATATTCTCACTCATTTGTGGAATTAATGAACAACATAAACTGAATAACGAAAGTAGATCCAGAGACACAGAAGCATCAAACAGACCATCAAAACTCAGAGGGAAGGCAAGGAAGGCAGGGGGCAGTGGTAAGTGATCAACCAAAGAACTCGTATGTGTGCATATAAGCATAATCAACGGACACATAGACAACACCTGTGCATAGACAACACCTGTCGAGTATCTGTGCTGAGGGGCAGGGGCAGCTGGGGAGAGATCAATGGGGGAAAAAGGAGACATATGTAATACTTCCAATAATAAAGAATTTAAACTATAAAAAAGCAATATAAAGAGATATCACCAGCTTGGTTATCTATTAATAGTTGCTATTATTCTTAATCATCATCACATTTGTTAATACTATTATTAATGTCACACAAATTTGGCACAGTACCTAATCAAAATCTTACTGAAAGTATGTAAAATCAAAACTGTGACAAGTGATATCAAAGAGATGAGAGAAAAATATTGGGTGAACTGACTTAGTCACAAAGATCAGAGATCTTTACGTTTTTCCCACATCAATTGTTTCCTCTGCATGTTGCCTTCTACTTGTGGAGAATTTCCATATAGGACCTCAGTTTTCATCTTTTGAGAAGAATTAATATGCAACAATGAATACAGGGGAAAAACTATAGAGAAATATGAGTGCTGGAGATATACCATACTTATGGCAATAAATAAAATTTATAGAGCATTATTCCCAATTCCAAATCAACCATCAAAAAACCACTAGTATTATTATCCAAACCATATAGAGGATGAACTAATTGCTGAGAGGTTTACTAGCTTGACTAAATCTGCAGAGTCAGTAACTGTTGAAACTGGATTTAAGCACAAGCAATTTCCCTTGTTACACTTTTAATTACTCATTCTCTTCCATTCCCAGTAGAGTTCACTCCACTGTCATAGTGACTTTTCATATGTTTCAGTCCACATGATTCAAAAACTGTGAAAGAAATTAATAAGTTCTATTATTGAGCTTCAAAAGACTACTATTTCACATCTTCTAACTCACTGAAGAACTCAGTTCTGAAAATAACGTGCTACTTGGGGGCAGGGGAGGGAAATGTAAGGAGAGATTATAGCAAACCTGCATGAGAAAACATTTAGATATTTTGTTTGTTTTAAATGTCTAATTATTTTTAATGTCTCTACACGTCATCAATCTTTCTGAAACACCATAGGAAACCGTGACATAAAAATCTCCATTTGCCCTGACTGGTCTGGCTCAGTGGACAGAGCGTCAGCCTTCGGACTCCAGGGTCCCAGGTTCGATTCCGATCAAGGGTATGTACCTTGGTTGCAGGCACATCCCCAGTAGGAGGTGTGCAAGAGGCAGCTGATGGATGTTTCTCTCTCATCAATGTTTCTAACACTCTATCCCTCTCCCTTCCTCTCTGTAAAAAATCAATAAAATATATATTTTTTTAAATCTCCATTAATTTGCTTAATCTTGAAATAATTGAAAGTGCATGACTGTCTTAATCATACTATATTCACATTTCATTTGGCACTAGAGGTCCAATGCACAAAATTCGTGCAAGAGTAGGCTTTCCTTCCCCCCCGGCTGCTGGCACTGGCTTCCCTCTGGCACCTGGGACCAGGGCTTCCCTCACAGCTATGGCTTCATCTGGAAGGTTGTCCAGAAGGACGTCTGGTCTAATTAGCATATTATGCTCTTATCATTATAGATAATAAATCCCTCAATTTAACAGTAAAAGGGCCACATGTCAAGATAACCTCTGATCGATATTTCTCTCTCACTGATGTTTCTTTTTTTTTTTTTTTAACATATTTTATTGATTTTTTTACATAGAGGAAGGGAGAGGGACAGAGTCAGAAACATGGATGAGACAGAAACATCGATCAGCTGCCTCCTGCACACCTCCTACTGGGGATGTGCCCGCAACCAAGGTACATGCCCTTGACTGGAATAGAACCTGGGACCTTTCAGTCTGCAGACCAACGCTCTATCCACTGAGCCTAACCAGTTAGGGCATCATCAGTGTTTCTAACTCTCTATCTCTTTCCCTTTCTCTCTGTAAAAAAAAAAAAAAAAAAAATCAATAAAATATATTTTTTTTAAAAAGAATCTCATTTTTTAAAAATATAAGCCATCAAACTTTTCTTCCCTTAAATGTGTCGGTGTAAATGAAATTCAAAATATTCCATCTGTGCCAGCACCACTTTTACAAGAAACTGATTTTCTTTCAGAAAAGTCTAGAGAGAAGTGTGGATATGAGGTGTTTATGTCACCATTAGTAATAAAAGGTAGATTGATTTGGCGCTTCTTGATAATTTAGTTCATGAGAAAGCTGCACTCACTTTTCCTGTACTTTTCATCTGTTTCTGTAAAGAAAATCCACAACAGGAAAATGTGATTCCCAGTCAGTGAACCTGAGTTTTTAGCCTTCATCTGTGCCAGAAGCAACCATCGTTTGGACTTCATGTTCATCACAGCAACACCCACGTTTTAATATCCCCTCATTATAACACAGCAAAGGCTTCTGCATAAGAAATGCCTGACTTCTACCGTAGTCTCTGGCATAGAAGACGACTGGGCGTATAAGACGACCCCCAACTTTTGAGAAGATTTTCCTGGGTTAAAAAGTCCTGACGGAGACCATACACAGAACAAAAAGGAGCCGACCAGAGACACTTGCGGTCTCCATGGGGCTCCACTGAAATGAATGGAGTGCGGCCGTTTTTGAGCTCCCCCCACCGTATGCGGTGACCACAGATTTTCCAGTCCGGCTCAGAAGTTTCAGCACCCGCCCTATAAGATGACACCTGGCGTATAAGATGACCCCCGACTTTTGAGAAGATTTTCCTGGTTAAAAAGTCGTCTTATACGCTGGAAAATACGGTAATTTAGGCTCCCTCCCACCCTCTGGGCCTCTTGGTGTAAAAAAATTAGCAATGCTAAATGACAGATAACTTCTCTGTCACATTATCTAACAGGGTTTATGTAAAGATCAAGTGAGATAACTCCCTGATTCCACTTCCCCATAGCACCCTTTCCTTCTGCTTATGAACACCCATTACCACTGCAATGAAATGTCCCAGGTAGCTGAATTTCCAGGCTCTTCAACAGTGCCTGAGAAAGGAGACATTCACTGAAACAATTAAATGCTTAGTTCTATTAATTACATTTAAAGCATCTAACATAATTTCTCACATCAAAAGTAGGCTCAGAGTCATAGAAACATGAACAGACTATTGAACCTCAGAGGGAAGGCAGGGGAGGGTGGATGGGAAAAGATCAGCCAATGAACTTGTATGCATATATTCATAACCCCTGGACACAGACAATGGGGTGGTGAGGGATTACAAATGTGGCTTCATTGTATTGACTCAATTGCATGATGAATCTCCTATTCATTGCTAATATAGTGAACTAGCAATTAAGCATTGACATTTACCTCAAAGTTGCATACTAAACTATGCATTTCTCATAGCTGTCACACCTGTACTATTAACAGTATCAGTTCATTTTCAGCATTATTCTCACTGCAGCAATTCGTGTTCTAAATTTAAATTAAATTTACTGTCCCCAGGAGAAGCTGAAGTATATAATGTTACTGTGTTTATATAGTTCAGCTTTTTTCCCCTTCCTCCATTTTTCCCTTCCTCCCTCTTTTGTTCCTTTCTTCCTTCTTCCTTCTTTCCTTCCTTCATGGAAGCCATGACAATCTATTCCATTTATTTTTCTTTCATTTAAAAATAACATTTTTAGATTTACAGAAACCCCTCACCTGGTTTCAGTTCCTCCTATTAACATTTTACATTGTACACATTATATGTGTTGCAATGAAGAAACCAACCTTGATACATTATCTAATCTAATAAAAGAGTAATATGCAAATTGGTGTCACTCCACCACACATGAGTCACGCCTACCAGCCAAGACACACCCACAAGCCAATCAGAGTGACTGTATGCAAATTAACCCAGCCAAGATGGCGGCCGGCAGCCATGGAGCTGGAACAAGCAGGAGGCTTGCCCCAGTGATGGAGGAAGCTAAGGTTCCCGCTTGGCTGGCTGTGGCCCCTGCTCAAGGCAACAAAGTTTCAATTATAGAAGGTAAGTAAACCCCAGATATCTGCTACCAGCTGGCTTGGGTTCAAGAAAGAGCTGGGAGCCTGGGATGTCAGGGGCAACGTGACCTGGACTCCGGTTAAAGCAACAAAGTTTTAATTATAGAGGATAAATAAATCCCAGATAACTGTTTCCAGCCAGCCTCACTGCAAACAGCCATCAGCCCCTCACCCAGGCTGGCCAGGCACCCCAGGGGGAGACACCCACCTTGAAGGAACTGTGGCCAGGCTGCAAACAGCCATCAACCATTCACCCAGGCTGGCCAGGCACCCCAGCAGGACCCCCACCCTGATCTGGGACACCCTTCCGAGCAAGCCAGCTGGCCCCAACCCATTCACCAGGCCTCTATCCTATATAATAAAAGGGTAACATGCAAATTGACCCTAACAGAAGAATGATTGGGAATGACTGGTCACTATGACACACACTGACCACCAGGGGGCAGATGCTCAATGCAGAAGCTGCCCTCTGGTGGTCAGTGAGCTCCCACAAGGGGAACTCCGCTCAGCCACAAGCCAGGCTGACGGCTACCAGTACAGTGGTGGTGGTGGGCACTTCTCCTGCCTCCTTAGCAGCACTAAGGATGTCCGACCTCAGCTTAGGCCTGCTCCCCACTGGCAAGTGGACATCCCCAGAGGGCCCCTGGGCTGCCAGAGGGATGTCTGACTGCCAGCTTAGGCCCAATTACCTGAGGAGTGGGCCTAAGCCAGCAGGTGGACATTTCCCGAGGGGTCCCTGATTGCGAGAGGGCACAGGCTGGGCTGAGAGACCCCCCAAGTGCACAAATTTTTGTGTGCTGGGCCTCTAGTTATAAAATAAACTCCAAATGTTACTTGAATTTGAGCAGTTTTTCTGCTAATGTCTTTGTTCTATACTAAACCTAATTTGGATAATAGCACACATTTATTCATGCCTTCTTAGTGTCCCCAAGTATTTGCCAGTTTCTTAGTTTTTTCTTGACTTTCACTGTTTTAAGGAAGACTGACCAAGGATTTTGTAGAATGTCATTCAAGTTACAATTGACTGATGTTTCTCTTGTTTAGAAAAGGGTTTAGGATTTTTAGAAAGAACACCAGAAATATAGTGCTCTTCTTATGTTATCATACTACAGGCTACAGGATATTACTGATGATGTTTATCATAATCATCTAGTTACAGTTGTGTTTAACAGGCTTGCCCACTATGATGCTAATATTTTTCTTTGTTATTTGGAATGAGTCACTAAGTCTAGCCCATACAACAACAACAACAACAAAAGAGAGAGGCTAAGTTATACCTTGGTGTATCTACATATATTATTTGGATCAAATAACTTTTAAATAATTTACTTTCATTGTTTTGGTTAGGAAAGGCAACATTTCCCAAAGTGTAGGTATTCTACATTGCCTTTTTCTCTAACATTTAAAACATCAGCTAAAAGTTTATACAATATTAAGTATTCTCATGAAATTGTAAAGGAACATGAATACATTTTGTTCACAGATATTAGAGGGTCTGTAGTTAATATTAAATATTCAACTTTTAATTTTATGTAAAAACACTGTGTCCAGAATATGGAACCTTTTTATGTATAACCAAAATGCAAACTAGATGCATTCTCATAGAATGAAAGACATTTAAGAATGCTTTCACACTGGAAATAGAAAGCCAAACTGTCTCCAATGTGCACACTACATAAAATTTCAATTTAATATCTAATCATTGTCAAGGAAATGTTTAATCATGTAACTATGAGGCAGATTTTATGGTTAGTTTTAAAATACTTTAAGTTTTTATGCAGAATAAGGATTTCCCCCACTAAAACTTAATTTATTCTTCCTATTAATTCCAGAGTAAAGTGGTAAGAATATAAAACTGAAGAAAAATCATTTATAGAGCCTTCTTTAAATCTTCTAAAATATGAAGAGTGAATACACAGATGACAGAAACACAGGATTTGAAGAAAACCAGTAGAAATTTAGTTGATAGTAAAGTCAATATTTAAGTGAAAGTACACTGAAGCACAATTATCTAACAGAAGGGGAAAGAACTATTACATCTCTTGCAGTGTATTGTGGGCAGCGTATCTATTTGGCAAAACAACACACAAACATAACAAGAACAAGACCTTTTTGCACATCAATTAACAATATGTTATAAATATTCAAAATAAGAAAGGTTTTCCCTAAAACAATTTACTTTCAGTGTACTTAAACTTCATTGTTTCATTGCAAAATGGTTTACAGAATTACATTGAATAGGTTATATTTATTTTATACATATGCTTTTATCGATTTCTTTTAGAGAGAAAGAAAGGGAGAGGATTCAGCCTGCAGCAAATCCCCCTCTCCTGCCTTGCAAGTGTCCTGAGGGGAACTGAATTGGTGACCTCTTGGTGCATAGGAAGACTTCCATCCAATTGAGCCACACCTGCCAGGGCTGAATAAGTTATGTGTAATGTGTAATGTTTCTCAGTTTTAGTTTGCCCACGTTTGCCATGTTAGATTATGACTGTCTATAATAAAAAAAGGGGGGGTGTAATATGCTAATTAGACTGAATGTCTTCTGGATGTCATTCCGGACATCCTTCCTGACCAAGCTGGGGCAGTGGGAGTTGCAGGGAAGCCAGCACAGGTCCCGGGTGCCTGCTGGTGGCCAAAAGAGGGAAAGCACGGGTCCCGGGTACTGGAGGAAAGCCGGTGCTGGCAGCCAAGGGAAGGAAGGCCTACTCTTGCACAAATTTTCATGCATCAGGCCTCTAGTGTATTATAAGAAATTGAGGTTAATTTGTTCCATTGTTAGTCATGTTAATTTTAATCATATTGGATAAGGTGGGGTTCTACAGGTTTATTCACTATAATTTTCCTTCTATAATTAATCAATAACATGTGAGAAGATACCTGAGAATATTAAAATCCACTATTCCTCAGTAAACTTTCACAAATTAGTTTTAGGAAACACTGAAGAGTCTTATGTGGTTCAATTACTACTTTGAAGGTTGCAAATGGTAATTTTTTAAACTTCATTTTCTTTTAGATTTTTAGTTGGAAGAACATTTGCCAATATGCTGTATGTGTAATGAAATGTTACCATGGTTTTAATATAGAATTTTAATATAAAATATTGATATCCTCTGGATATCAGCAAAGTTGAACACATTTCTTATGTTACAGTATTTATTATTTCATTTGTGTGTGGAGAGTTACCTAACTTGTCTCCTCTCTGGACAGAAATACAGTGAGAACTCTATTCTTACTGCCCTCACTAATAGCCCTCAAGAAACTCAATCTTAGGGGAGGCTGGGGGAAGGGCAGGGGGGAAAAGAGATATATGTACTAATCTTTGTAAAGCTTTATGTAATTTAAAAAAATGTAAAAAATTAAAAAAATTAAAAAAAAAAAGAAACTCAATCTTTGAGTTTCCTCAGATTAGTAAAAGCTCAACTTATATGATTGCTGGTTTCTACAAGAGATTTATTCATATCTTATTTAGGAATCAGAAGTGCAGACTTCATATCTTAATATATAACCTGAAATAAAAGCTTTTATCTTCCATTTAATGCAATTTGTTGTCCCTAATCTCTTTAATGTTACATCTAATATATCTACTGATCATAAAATTCACTTTCACAAGCTCAGTTTTAATTAAATCTTTAGTTTTAATGATTGAGATCTGGTCCAATTATGTTAAATCATGAATATTATTCTATAAATGGAAATCTATCCCAGAAATAAACATTTTCTACATAAGGGAGTTAAGATATACAGCATTGGAAATTTACATATGATGGCTACCTTTAAGTTTGTTGGCCATATTTCAAGTTTCCTTCATCTTTATTCATTAACAGATGAAAACTTGAATTATTTAAGCACTTAATAATGTTATCTATCTTAAAACACTTATTTCCTTATTTGCCAATTTTGCAGATCCCTTTTAACCACAAGATTGTGATTTGAAATATAACTTTAAATCTTTGAAAACACAGATTAATAAATACCATTATCAATACTTAAAAAAAATCTAAGAACTACATCTGAAAGGCTCACTACCTTGAAAGGCTCTTACAGATATCAGAGAATGATAGTGAACTTGATGTTTTTGTACTCAGTTCACTTCCAATTATGATTTTTCTTAACTGTCTCCTTTGTAAGTATTAGCATTTGCCATAACAGAATAAATAAATGGAAAGTTGTTCTGTGTGGTAATGAGAGATGGACATTTAAGAGAAAAAGAAAAACTGGGTCAAAGACTGCTGGCTTGAGTAACAACATGGATCAGTAAGATTTATTCATTTTATAGTTAACATCCAACCATACAGACAATAAAATTACCCTGACAGTGACAAAGTGTGAGGCATAGAAATAATCTATCATTCAATTGCCAAAACCTTCAATGATTTAGGTGAATGAGAGGAGATATTCGTGTGACAATAACAAAAAGGACATATACAAAGAATTATTAGGGGAAGTAAGAATGTTAATGAAGAGGGATGTGTTTTTCTTTTATTTCAAGATGGTTAAAAAGTGACAGCCTTGGTTTCTGGTTTCAGTTCCTAAATGTAAAGAATTTGTAAACCATCACTCCCATGCTTACAAGAACAAACTAGACAAATTTTTAAATTGACTTTCCTTGGATTCATCAGAGAACTGAGGTTGCAGGGCTAATGCACACCCTGGTGTCTCGAGAGACAAGCACATGCAGAGAAACACAAACAGTAATTGTAACAGAAGTCCCGGGAGTGATCAATTGGTTTGAATACTCAAGTGCTATTTTCACTAATTGATAAAGACTGAGTTCAGACTAGTATGACAGTGAGAAACTGCAGGGGCCCATAATTTAAGGGAGAACTCAATATTTGCAAAATTACCCTTGCGAAGTCCACCATGTTCTCAAAATAAAGAGTCAAGAAAGAACCTTATGTGCTCTCCTTGGGGAAGGTAAAGAGCAATCATTATGATGGACATTCAGAATCTTCTGCATGACCAAGGCCTTGTCTACACTACACCACCAAGGCTCTAGATAATAACAGAAATTACAGCAGGAAAAGCTAAAAGATACAAACTCTCTCTGAGGAGGAGGACTTAGGGAAACCCAAAGTCAACACGGTAAACAAATTTCCCAAAATAATTGTAAAAACCAACCCACAGCAATAGGAAACAAGGAAGAGG
>PVJC01014268.1:24202-36821 GCA_004026665.1 Murina feae | reverse complement strand
GGGGGGGGGCGACGGTGAGAAGTAGCAGGACCCGAGGGTAGGGGGCTGCTGCGTGCATCAGCCCACACCATGCTGACCCCGCCGCAGCTGCTGCTGCTGCTGCCCCTGCTCTCAGCTCTGGTCGCGGCCGCTGTCGACGGTAAGTGAGATTCCGCGGCCCCCTAGGACCCCTGGGGACACCCACTCCCCAGCCCCCACTCCTGCGTTTGGATGGGGAAGGGAGACGCGGGAGGGGGTGCCTTTTGTTATCACAGTCCAGCTGACACAGCAACGTCCCTACTGGGGGTGGGGATGGGGGTCCAATTTGGAGGATGTGGCCCTGGGTAAATGATGCTTCCAGGGGGGCCCCCAGCCCAAACAAAGACCAGAGGCCTGGGAAGGGAGAAGAGGGTTCCCCCTTTTTCTGATCCAGGCATCCAGAGGCTTCTCTTCCTATCTCTGGTTGGGGAGGGCCTCCACCTCCCCTACATCCTCCACCCCTCCACCCCCATCTGAATTGTGAAGGAATCCGGATTTACAATATAGGGCTGCAAAAAGGGGGTTGAGGGACTTTTGCAGTGGCCTCCGAATCTGGAAGAGGGAGCCAGGTCAAGAGTGCCTCCCTGGGAAGAGGGCAGGCAGGCCCGAGATGGCTGTGGGTGGAAAGGGAGGGCCATGGAGAGGCCCCCCTGCTTGGGTGTGGAATCTGGGCCTTGGGAGACCAGGCTTGGAGGCCTGGGTCCAGGATCCAGCCGGCTGCCGGCCTGGGTTCCGAAGTGAGCACTTCCCCCTCTCAGGGCCTCTGTCAGTAGCCTGAATAGGGCTGTTTTGGGGAGCGGAGGAGAAGCAGGAGATGCTATGTGACTTTGAATTTTCCTTCTTAATTCCTGGGAGCTTTGAAAGGAAAAACGTCAGATGTCATGGTTGGGTAAGGGGACTGGAGAATGGCCTGGAATGCTGAGGTGGGAGGTCGGAAGAAGGCTGCTGTCTGAAGAAGGCTGCTTTCTCGCCTTCCGGCCTGATCACAGTCGGGACTGGTAGAAGAGTTGGAGGTTGGGTGGGGGTTATGGCTATGCCCCAACTCTCCAACTCCCTGCTCCTCTGGTGTTTATTTCTCTGTACCATTCCCCTTCTCCCCCCATAGACGTACACTTTGAATACAACAGTTGGGTTTGGGCTAGAACTGTGTCCTGTTGGGGAAGTTCCCCCTCCCCTTTTATGTCAGCTATTTTTCTCCCCTTATTTGTGAGTCACTGGTTCAAGTCTTGCCTAAGCTTTGAGCTGGGGTCATGGGGTTGGGCTGGGCCCCTGACTTGAGAAGGGGTGGGATCTCACCGCTTCCTGTCATCCGGGAAAAATTGGGCCTAATACCATTACGCACCCTTCCTCCATCTTCTAAATTTTGCGAGGTTGAGATTAGGAAAGTTTTCTCTGAAATCAGATTACCTTTCCCACTCTTCCCCCACCCCCACATTGCTTCAGTTGAAAGAGGGAGTCAGGAAGCAGCTGAGCCAGAAAAACAGTATATTCAGTGGCCCTCAATAGTTGTGTTTTGGGGACTGTCTGCTCCTCTGCCACCCCCCACCTCAATTATCTGCCCAAAAGGAGGAAAGAGGACCTGTCCTGAATATTCTCCTGACCAACCCTTACTCATGACCTTCCTCTTATGCACATTCTTGCTTCTTGTTATCAGTTGGGAGGGGAAACCGAGGCAGAGGGATTTAGATATACAGTAGCAGCTTCTGGGAAGGAGAGAAAAAAAATGAGAGGGGTAGGAGGGAGAGAAAGAGAGACACCTCATCAGGAGTCTGTGGAGAATAGAAAGTTTCCCCAGCCCAGTCAGGAATGGCCCAGGTAGTGTCACCCCCAGGGTTCTAAAGCGGTTCTATATGCCACACCAAGTTGGTTGGTGTTGAGTGGAAGAGGGAGCCTGGATATGCTCTCCTTAATGCCTCCCTACCCTTGCTTAAAATTTCCACTCAGTCCATGGCTGTAACCCCAGCTCAAACCAACCTGTACCCAAAATTCCAGGAGAAGGACCCCTCCCCCTGCACACACTGCTCTTCTTACCTTGGGAATGGGACTATGAATCAGGAGTCTCACCCACGTAGGGCCAGTGCTATCCAGGCAGCCTGACGTCCCCTTATCCCTCCTACCCCTGCCCTCAAGCCCCCAGCCCCCAGCCCACAGACATGTTTGGGAGAAGGAACCTCCTGGCCCCAGCTTACCTGACTGAGTATCTAACCTTCCTTCCTGCTGCTCTCTTCCAGGGGAGCAGCCTGGGGTCTTCCCTGCCTCTTCTGCCCTCTCTGCTGTGCCTGAACCTACCCCAGCGTCCCTTTCTTTTGGGGGAGCAATGTCATTCCCTGCTAGTAGATGGAATTGAGTGTCCTTGCTATGGGGCGGATGGGGAAACAGATGGGTAGGGAGTGGGAAGAAGGGTTATTGAGGGTCCTGCTGAGATGAAGAACATTTTGTAGTGAGGAGGGCTGCCCCAGGCAGATCCGGCTCGGGGACGAAGGCAGACTGCCTTCCTTTCTCCGACTGCTCTCCACACACACCCTTGAGCAGTGTGTTACCACTTATCAGACAAGCTGGACAGTTGAAGTGAGTTATGAAACTGAGGTGTTTGCCTCCTGGCTCTCTGGGGAAAGGTTCCAAACTCCTTTTATCCCTGGTCAGACCCAGTTCCTTGAACATATCTCCCTTTACCCTTATCTTTCAATGCAGAGACACGAAAGACAAAGCAGGCACATGTAGGACATTGATTTGGGGATGGGCGCCGGGGGCCGGGGGTATTTTGATGTTTGAGGCTGCTTCATAAGACTTCATTTTTTCCCCCATTCTTGCTTCCCCTTCCTCCATTTTCTCCATAGTTTTTTGTTCCCAACCACTTCCCCATCACTAGGCCTTCCAAGGATGCCAATCAGGGCCCTGGCCAGAGCCTGAGCTTGTCCAAATGCCCCAACTGTCCCAAACTCCTTCCTCACCGTTGGGAGCTCTTCCTTATGCAAGTCTAACTCTCTGTCCTCCTGTTGCAGCCTCAGCCTTGCACATTAGAACCTCAAGCTCATTCCCTCTCAGGAGTCTCTTTTCAGCTCTCTCTGCCACCCACTTCGTGGACTCTCCAGCCTTCAAGTCCTCCAGCTCTGAATGGGGGTGCTTATTGCCCAGTTGAGTCCCATGCAAGGGTCCCTTGACCTGGTAGAGCGAACTGTGGGATGTGAGCATTTGGAGAACCTAGTCCCACCCCTCTGTGTCCAGTCCCAGATGTCAGCCGGTTAGCAGGATCCTGCATTGTTTGGAGAAGGAAGCAGTTGGCTCTGGAGTGCTTCCCGTGCCGCGCTTCTGAAGGGCACGAGGGTCAGCCTTCCCTGGGAGAGAGGTGAGGGATGGTGGAGGAGCGGCATCTGCCGCTCCTGGTCCTCCTGGGGCCCTGTGACCCTCCCCAGGCTTTGGCTTTGCAGGTTGAAGAGCCCTGTCTTTTCCTCCTCCCACCCTCCCGGTTCTAGGGGAGACAGTGGTCCCTATCCTGGGTCCCCCTGGGGTCAGACATTGCGAGGGCAGGGGCTCTGCCTCTCTGACTCAGGATCGATGCTGCCCCCACCTTACTCTGGGTCTCAGAGGGATTGTCGTTCCACGTGTTCGTCCCAAGATAACTGTGTCATTATCTTGGCAACCTTTGGGCTGAGACCCCACTGTATCTTTTTTGCTTCTGTCTGTCTTTGGTGTGTGCCCTCTTGGCCTTTCGGAAACTCTCTCATCCTCTCCGTTTCTCTCTCTCTCTCTCTCTCTCTCTCTTTTAAAAAAAATATATTTTATTGATTTTTTTACAGAGAGGAAGGGAGAGGGATAGAGAGTTAGAAACATCGATGAGAGAGATACATCGATCAGCTGCCTCCTGCACACTCCCTACTGGGGACGTGCCCGCAACCAAGGTACATGCCTTGACCGGAATCGAACCTGGGACCCTTGAGTCCGCAGGCCGACGCTCTATCCACTGAGCCAAACCGGTCAGGGCTCGGTTTATCTCTTATTGCCCATCCTTCGTGGCATTCTCTGCCCTGTTTCTCAATCTCTGTCGCTAGCTTTGTCTCTGCTTGTCGCCATCCCTTCCATCCAGGCCTCTTGGTATCCTGAAAGCTGTCTCCTGGGCTTGCTCACATGCCCGAAATTTTGTAGTTGTTCGTACCCTCCCCGGCCAGACTGGGAATATCCAGTTTGGCAGTGAAAGTTCTTCTCCACTTTCCTTCAGTTCCTCTCTCGTCTTCCCCCTCCACTAGTTTTGGGACTGGATTTTGGAGAGACTGTTTTTGCAAGGAGGGAACTTGATACCCTTTGTGGCCTGAGTAAGAGGGAGAAAGGAGATATTTCAGAAGGAAGGAGGGAGGTTAGACTTCTGGCAGAACTTCCTCATGACCTAAGAACTAGAGAAAGGTGTGGGGAATGGGTCAGGAGCTTAGAGCTCTTACTTCTGCTGAGGGTAAGCCCTGTGTGTGTGTTGGGGGTAGGTGATCAGGGCTCATAAAGGCCTGGTGAGAGATACGATGGTCTCTGGGGACATTTGAAGGGTCGGAATCTTACTTTTGGGGGAAAGGAAACGATGCGAGGGAGGTCACTTGTCAGGCGAATGTGCTGCTGAGTCAATATTGACTCAAGATGTAGGGGGAGACCCTTCCTCTCCCCTGGCAGTCCAGGCCATCCTGTCTGTCCGTCTGTCCAGGCCGCAAAGCAGAGGCCCAGACTCAGGAATGACAAAAATGTGTCTGAGCCTCGCTGAGCTGCGGGAAAGAGCCACGGGTAACACCCAAAATACATAAAATTCAGTGAAAAGCTCTTGGTTTGGGTTTGGGAGGCCCTTGCTGCCCCACCCCCATATGTTTGAAAGTTTAGATTTCTGCAGGCTCTGCCCCCCTCCCAACCGCCCACCCCTTGGCCACCCCCTGGCTCCTCTTCCCTTAGATATATCTTGTTGTTCCCTTTAGAAAACAATTCTTCACAATCGCTCTCTCTCTCTCCCCGGTGTCTGCTCAAGGGTTCCCTTCATGAATTTTCTGCCTCAGGTCTCCTAGTCCTTTAGGAAGCACCATCTGAGGTCTCCCCTCTCTCCCTCTTCCTCAAAGAATGGGTCCCCTCCTCTGGAGAGGACCTCCTCAGGGCCCGTCCTTTCCTCGTGCTCTCTTCTCTGGCCCGGCACTCGTAGCCCCTTTCCCCACCCCACCCCCAAGGTCCCAGAACGGGATAGAGGACAGCCAAGGCTTAAGCAGGGCAGTGGGGTCCGTGTACACCCAACCCTACGCCTCCTGTCCTGACTCCAGCTTGGTGGCCCTGGGGGCCATGGCTGGGCCGAGTGCCTGGATCTGAGGGGGGGCAGGGGTGTTGGCCAGAGTTAGCATGGCGGTCACATTCATCTCCAGGCAAAGCTGAGAACAGACGGCCCCTGTGTCCTGGCGTTCTCTCTGCAACCTCGCTTGCTCTCTTTCCTTTTTAGTTCTCCTCCTCCTTCATCTCTCTCCTTTCTTCCTTCTTCTGTCTTGTTCTTGTCCCTCTCCTCCCCGATGAGCCTTGAAGGCCACTACCACCCGCTGTGATCCTGCTCCCACTCGCAGCTTCAGGGAACCAAAGTATGCTCCCTGCCGTTTCCATTCTCCACCTGCTCAGTTATTACTCGCTCTGTACCTCAGTTTCTACTTCTGTCTGATGGGGATTGCAACAGTCCCCACCTCACAGGATTGTGAGGCTCTAAATGAGTTAATACAAAGTATTTCCTTCCAATCAGTGGCTGACCCATAGTGACTATGGAAAGCGTTAGTAGCTCATGTCATTAAGAAGCCCCAATTCTCACGAGGGGCAGGAGGCAGCAGCGGCCACTGAGCCCAGTAGTTGATCCCAAACTTAGGGCTGAACTTAGGGCTGTGTTGCTGCCTCATCTTAGCTGCAGGCCACAAAGATGGGTGTTCTGGGTGCTGGTATCAGATGCAGAAGGCGGGGGGGGGGGGGGGGGGGGGGGGGGGGGGGGGGGGGGGGGGGGGGGGGGGGTGCGCTGAGGGGAGTGGACTTGGCTGGAGGCTCTGAACAGATTACCAGCTTCCTACCCACCCCCACGGCAACTCCCTCCCACCTCCAGTGGGGCTTCCCTTGGCTGTGTAGACTGCCCCAAAGTAGGTTATTTGTTTCTTTCCTCCCCTCTCCCCGTGAAGGAAATCAAAGACAGGCCTCAGCCTTCAAACTCCACCTTCCCTGGGCTTTCTCCACCGTCCCCGACAGGAAGGAAGTTCTTTCACTTATCTCTCCACCATCCTCGATCCTTGCGCTGACTTAGCTCCTGGGAGGTGTGCGTCCCCGAGCCCCTCTGTCCCTGGGTCTGAAGAGATGCTGATGTGGGATAGGGGGCCCTGAGGGCTCCTCTTCTTTCACTCTCCCATCCCCCACTCCCTTCCCTCTGCAAGAGCACATCTGGTTTGTGAATCTCTCTCATTCCAGCTTTCGGAGTTTGCCAGCTGCTGTTTCCTCTGTCGAGTTCAGGCCAAAAATGGGGGTGGGGGACAGCAGGGGGGACAAAGTAAGGGCCAAAGGAGGGGGGATCATGGCTGGGACGCAGAATGGAGGGGAGTTTGGAGTGACCAATCAGTGACCTCAGGCCTAGTCTGTGAGTTCTGGCCCAGGAGGTGTGGGGTGTGGACTACGTCCAGGTGGGGGGTGGGGGTGGCGGGGGACGGGACCCACGGTGGGCTATGGAGCTTCAAATAGCCCATCTGCCTCTGAGTCTCATTCCAGTCCCCTCTACCCCCCCGCCCCCCAGACAGTCTCTGCTAGCCAGGGGAAGAGGACCCTTCTCCGGCATGCTAACTAGACCTCACAGCTGGCCCAGTGGGGCAATGAACTCAGTATTATCCACCTCCTCAAGGGGCCTTTATTCCCTGCTCAGGGGAGGGGGAGGGGAGGGGGACTCTGGGGGGGAAGGCCTGGCCCGGCCATCCTTGATGTGTTTCCTGAACTCGGCTCTCATCCTGGTCAGGGGCCTGGGTGTAGTGCCCTCTGCCAGCAACAGAGGTTAGGGAGGGAGGGCATCTTCTCCATGTGGCCCCTCAGATTCTGTTCCCTCCCTGCGAGCCCTGACACACTTTACTTAGACTCTGTCCCAGCCTGGAGCTCACTCTGCCCTGTATTTGAGGTCGTGGTGTGCAGCTGCCTTCCCAGGGACCTGAGGCTCCTGAGGGCATTTACTCCTCCTTGGCACCCTGGTGCCTAGGCAGTGCCTGGCACAGAACTGATCTCCAGTGCATGCCAGCTGAATAGAAATGGAATCGGCACAGGACGAGGAAAAGGCGATGAAGAGCTGGGGGACTGGGAACCAGCCCTGAGGGGTGGGGGTAAAGGACCTGGGAGGACTTTCATTCCCATGGGGGACCTGGTGATGGGGTTGGGAGGAGCAGCTGGGGTGCATCTTAGTGGGAAAGGGGAGACTAGTATAGGCTTGCAGTCGGCTCAAAACTGAGTGAGCCCTGGTTTTGTCCTTTGCCTACTATGTGACTCCACCCTCCTGAGGCTCGGTTTCCTCATCTGTAAAGTGACGGTAGGAGTAGTGCCTACTTTCTCATATTGTGGGGAAGATTAAACGAGATGACACAGAGAAAGAACTGGTTTACCACAATTCCTGGCACATGTTGAGCCCATGATAGGCGTTAGCGCTACATTCTTCATTCCTCCTCCTTAGAGAATGAGGTCCGAGGACGGTGTGGAGCAGAGGGAGGCCGGTGGGGGTGAAGGGACAGCGCAAACAGGCCCTGGACGCAGCAACGTCATGGTCTGGCTGGGCTGAAATCAGCTCCCACAGGTCCCCCCAGCCGTCTCTTACCTCAGCTTTCCAACACCATCACCCTGAGCAATCTTTCGGTGCCTCTTATCTTTGGGGACATTTGCTGAAAGTCCTCCCTGAGGTCTAAGCGCAAGGGAGGCTATCTCTTTAGAGAGTGGAGGTGGAGGTGGGGCTCCCTGCCCTCCCCACCCCCCCACCCCCAGTCTTGCCCTCCAGTACTTCTGTGGATACCGTCTCTAAGCTACATCTCCAAGCCAGGGATGTACCAAGGGCACCCCCCCGCCACACACACACACACTTCCCGTCTGGGTGCCTGGTTGTCAGTTAGGAGTTGGAGGTTGGGGAGGGGGTGATGGGTTCCTAGGACCAGGAGTTCTTAGAGGGTAGAGGAACAGAGAGGTTACAAAAGATCAGCTCTGGGCTTGCAGTGGGAGGGAGAGGAAGATAAGAGAAACCATGTCCATGTTCCGTAAATGCCTGTCCTTCTCGGTCAGCAAAGCTGCAGGTGTTGGTGCATGGCCAAGAGTGACCTAGACAGCCAGGGCTTTGACCCTGCGGGCTGGAGGAGGGGCGCACTGTCGGGCAGCTAGGGAGCTGGGTGAGGGCAGGAAAGTGTGCTCCCTGTATCCTCCCCCTCCCCCCAGCACAGGTATACAGTGTTCTAGGAGTGACACACAGCCACCTCCCCACCTTCCCCCACCATGGGTTGTGACTCACAGAGCCTGGGCCAAATGGAGACTGATGATAGGGAAGGAGGAGGAGCTGTAACGGGGGGCTTTAGGGCCATAGAGTTGGCTTTCAACCTTCATATACACCCCGTTTTCTTTCCTTGCCCCTCCCTAGTCCCCAAGACTTGCAGCCCCAAGCAGTTTGCCTGCAAAGACCAGATCACCTGTATCTCAAAGGGCTGGCGATGTGATGGTGAGAGGGACTGCCCGGATGGATCTGATGAGGCCCCTGAGATCTGTAAGTACTTTTCTGGGTCCCTCCCCCAAAACTCCTGACTTTTCTTTTTCCTTTTGGCCCAGGCAGCTTGGGATGAGGACAGGCTGATCTCTAGTCTGGTGTAGACCTTGCTCTGTGATTGTTTGCCCATGACACAGCTAAAACTGTCCTCTCCCCCCTTCGTTGTGCCCGTCAGAGTGCCTGGCTTGCTCAGAAATGGCACCTCGGGTTGCTCACTCTACTGCTGCACCGCAAGTCTACCAGATACTGTTTTCTCCGCACTGACATTTAAAAAAATATATATTTTTATTGATTTCAGAGAGGAAGGGGGAGAGAGAGATAGAAACATCAATGATGAGAGAGTATCACTGACTGGCTGCTTTCTGCATGCCCACTACTGGGAATTGAGCCCACAACCCAGCATGTGCCCTTGACCGGAATCAAACCCGGGACCCTTCAGTCCACAGGCCGACACGCTATCCTCTGAGCCAAACCGGCCAGGGCCACACTGACATTTATGCTGGAAGGAGAGAGCCCAACCTCCCTTTTCTTTTGCTTGTCCTTCTTTTTCCCACCTCAAAGCCTCCTGACTCTTGCTGAGTGCCCACAGGTCTAGCCGGGTCCCCTTTCTATCCTCAGAGTCCCAGGCCAAAGGCCACCAACTCTTGCTCAGTCTCTATACCAGAAGCCCCACCCCTGTGCGTTTCCCCCCAACCCCGCCTTCCCCTGCCCCCAGTAAGTGGTGTAATCAGAGGCAGCTGTTTAAACTGGGAGAAAGGTCCCCACCCAGCCTTTCCTTTGCCAGTGGGGGGTGGGAGGTGGGGAGTGGAGGACTTTCTGGCTGGACCCCAGAATCCTGGGCAGCTGGCAGAGTGTTGGGGTCTCCACCTTCAGCCTCTCCCCTGCTTTGTTAATCTCGGCCAGGGTCTAGGTGCCCGAGCATTCTCAGGTCTGTCTCTTCTTTTTCCTGGGTTTATCCTGTTCCAGCCCCATCCCCTGTGCTCTCCCCACACCCTTACCCGTAATTATCAGGGGTAATTTTAGGGCTGGAAAGGGAGCCACCAGTTCTTTCTGCCCCGGAAGACTGGGGGCCAGGAATATTATTCTACAAGTGTCTATGGTGGGGTGGTTCAGCCTGGGGTGCCTTCTTGTCTGATGCCACCTTTACCCCCACATTTCTGACCCGATGCTTGGTGTTAAGGATTAAGAAAGCCTTTCAGAGGGGATATATATATATATATATATATATATATATAATTGATTTTTTTACAGAGAGGAAGGGAGAGGGATAGAGAGTTAGAAACATCGATGAGCTGCCTCCTGCACATCCCCCACTGGGGATGTGCCCACAACCAAGGTACATGCCCTTGACCGGAATCGAACCTGGGACCCTTCAGTCCGAAGGCCGATGCTCTATCCACTGAGCCAAACTGGTCAGGGCTCAGAGGGGCTTTTTATCCATTCTTCCATTCTTCCTTTGAAGCAAGCTCCACATTATACACATCCCCACTCTTACTCTCAAATCCATCACACACACAGCCTCTCCTGGTCACTGACTTGTCCACCCTCCACCCCGACATATACAAAAGCACATGTTCTTACAGCAACACAGAGTCAACACTCAAAATGGGAAGGTGCAGAAGCACTCAGACAGACACACAAAACCAGATTCAGTCCCCAAAGAATGTGGAAATGGAGACACACAGACAGCCCCTCACTCCACACCACACAGTGCCCTCACCTGTGCATGCAGACTCCTGCCCAGGCACACGGAATAGCTCACTCACAGGGAGACTCACACACACCCTGTCCAGGTTTTCGAGCCAGTATACAGTAGCCCGTCTTCCAGCTCATAGGCTCAGCCAGCTTCCTAGCCTGTAAGGCCTGACGATTCTCTGAGGAGTTCAACAGCCATTCCAAGTCCATCTTCTTGGGCAACAAAGGAAGTAGCAGAGACATCACCAGCGGGCTACCAACTTTGACCCTTCCCAAATCTTTCTAGCAGACAGGCTGCTCTGGGGTTGGGGAATCTAGAATAGTGCTGTCCAACAGAAATATAATGCAAAGCATGTGACAATTCAATATTTTCTAGTAGCCACACTTAAAAAGGAAAAAAAAAACCAGGTGAAATTAATTTTATTTATTGTATACATTTTATCATTTTAGTATAATGTTCATATAAAATTATTCATGAGATCTTTCACATTCTTTTTTTTTTTTAATTCAGAGAGGAAGGGAGAAAGAGAGAGAGAGAAATATCAATGAAGAGAGAGAATCATCGGTTGGCTGCCTCCTGCACATCCCCTACTGGGGACTGAGCAAGCAACCTGGGCGTGTGCCCCGGCTGGGAATTGAACCATGACCTCCTGGTTCATAGGTCAACACTCAGTCACTGAGCCACACCGGCTGGACCACATTCTTTTTTGTTCGTGGCATTAAGTCTTCAAAAGCCAGGGTGGATTTTATGCTTACATTTTCAACTAGTCACAGTTCAAGTGCGCGGTAGTGACCTATGGCCGATGCGACATGTTGGACAGTGCAGTTCCAGAAGACCTGGTCCGTCCGACTCTCAGCGCGTTCTGTGACCCGGGAAGCTATGGGAAGGAGATGCTCTGTGTCACTGGAGCTTTTCTACCATGGACTCTGTTTTCCTTGGCTCATTCAAACCTTTCACTCCTAACCTTGGCCTGTCTCCTGAGTGTGGAACGCGGAGGCGTTGGGGTCCGTAGGCAGGCGACATTTGAAGAGTGGACTCTGGGCTGGAAGCCTAGTTCTCCCCTCCACCTAGCTGCTCCCAGGTGTGTGACTGCTGTGTAGAAAAGCTTTAGATGGAAGAGTCTAGCCAACTCCGAGGCCTCCTAAGATCTCAAAAATGCAGATGTCCGAAACCCAAGTCTCAGTTCCCTCCCTCTTCCTCTCCCAGGGAGCAGCCGGCCGGCTACAGCTGCTTTTACCAGCTTGGTAATGTTAACCTTTACATCTGCCCCCCAGGCCCGCAGAGTAAGGCCCAACGATGTCAGCCGAACGAGCACAATTGCCTGGGCACTGAGCTGTGCATTCCCATGTCCCGCCTCTGCAATGGGGTCCAGGACTGCACGGACGGTTCGGACGAGGGCGCCCACTGCCGAGGTAAGGGCCCGTCTACCTCTCCTCTCACAGGTGCATGCAATGAGTTCTCAGCTGGGCATCGGAGGGCTTTGGAGGCCTGCCATCGAGGACTGTCCTTGCACCTCCAGTAGGGAAAAGGCTTTGTCCTATACCCCTACATAGAATTGCCACCAGACAGTGGGCTTGGAGCTTGTCCAAGTATGGACCCTGTCCTGGCTTCTCTCTGTGCTTGGACAAGTCAGTACCCCTCTCCAGACCCTAGTTTCCCACCTGTAAACTGAAAGCTTTACACGAGATCAGTGTTTTCATACTTTTTTATTTTGGTCAATAGTGGGACCTTTTCTCCAAATGGTTCTTATATGCAACATGAGTGTGAGCAGAGAAGAGCAGACTCTGTGATTAAAGCTGGGGTTGGGGGGCTGAAGTTTTGCTCGTCTGCTTCCCTGGCCTGTGGGAGGAGACACCTCTGGGTCCTGTTCACTCCGGGCAGGGAGTGTGGAGCAAGGGAGTTTGTGGAAGAGTGTTATCCTCTCCTTTGGCTGGTTTTGCATGTTCTTGTCTGAAGCTCCTGGGATGTGGTGCAGTGTGGGTCCAGGGGTTGACTTCAGTTAGCACGCACATCCCATCTTATCGGATGGTGCATGTTCAAATTTGCTTCCTTTTGAAAACCTCAAATACCTTTTCAGTTTTAAAAACAACAAAGAACCTCAAAACCTAGGGTTCGAACTTCCTTTCTGATATTACAGACATTGGTTCTCCTCAACGCCC
>PVJC01014268.1:0-24102 GCA_004026665.1 Murina feae | reverse complement strand
GCCCCACGCAAGGCCATTAATTGGGTCGCTGGTGTGGGGGGGGGCAGCTGTTCCCACCTCTCCCTCCTGTCTCATTCCCTTGCGTCTCCCCCGTGGAAGTGGGTCAGTGGCAGGAGGAAGATTAGAGAAGAATTTAGAGGGAACCAAATTGCTCCTCCTGCATCCTCCGCCTGGACTTCACTTAGGCTTCTCTCAGAAGCCTCTAGGGCTCAAGGGATAAGTTGCAAGGGTGCTTCCAAGCCAGAGCTGGAATCCTGTGGGGAAAGACTCAGTTCCATACCCACTCTTCCCCGGCCGCCCTGGAGCCGGCATCGTAGTCCCCGGGCAGTGCAAAGAAGAGGCATATGCAGGGAATAAGACTCACTGACCACACTCCCTTTGAGCCCAACAAACTACCACACCTCTCTCCCTGGGACAGAGGGAGCCAGAGCAGGGAGATGGTTGTAAGCCCCAACTGGTTATGTGGCCTGGACCTTGGGCCTGTCGTATATCCTCTCTGAGTCTCCGTTTCCCCACTTGCAAAACATGGCAGATGCTTCCTAAGCCCCTTTCGTCTCCAACACCGCAGGCCTCGAATGTGGTTTCTGAAGGGTTGACGGGATTTGGGTGGAGGGTCCAGTCTGGGGGTGGCCGCCAGGACTGAGGGCCTGCGTGTGTGCCTCCGGCCCTCTCACAGAGCTCCTAGGCAACTGTTCTCAACTGGGCTGCCAGCACCACTGTGTCCCCACACTCAACGGGCCGACCTGCTACTGCAACAACAGCTTCCAGCTGCAGGCAGATGGGAAGACCTGCAAAGGTGAGTGCAACTGCTAGTGTGATGCCGGTGGGAAGAGGGAGGCAGGGCCAGGGGGCCCGGCTGGAGTAGGAGAAAGCGAGACAGAAGGTGCCGAAGAGGAGGCGTGGCTACGGCCCTATATATAGCCCCCGGGCACGACTCTGAGCCCACTTGCTCCCACCAGACGTTTAAAAATTCCATCTTAAAATTATATAGGACACAGGAGTCTTCTTGTAAAAAAATTAAAGCACGACAGATAAAGCTAAAGTCCACTTCGACAAATCCTCTTCACTTCTGGTCCCTCTCCCATCTCCGTGGCGATCAACTCTGTTTCCGGCTTGCTCTCTCTCTTTCCGGGGCTTTTTCTGTACATCTGTGCGCATGCACTCGTGGAAAACCTCAGTGAGAGTACTGCTTATGCGCATCTGCTCTTTTTTACATAAAATCATCCTGTACGTATATGTTTTCAATTTTTTCACTCAGCATGTTCTAGAGATTTTTCCGTGTTAATACGTAGAGATCTACCTCGTTCTTTTAAAAACCGCTGTGATGTATGACTGTTACCACAGTTTACTTGGCCAGCGCCCTATTGATGAGTAAGATGTTCCCAATTTCTCTCGGTTACAAACAATGCAGACTTTTCTGTTTTAAATTTGCCTCCCTCGAGCCTCTGCACAAATGCCACCTTCTCAGGGAGGCCACCTTTGGCCACTCTAAAATCACACTCCCACCGCCTGCACACCCTCTCCCCTTCCTCTGCGTAATATTTCTCCATAGCACCAGTCACTTTCCAGTGCACTGGCAGCTCAAAAAATACAATTTACCTTTCTTTTGTATTTGTTATCATTATAACAGTACTTCATTTATCATCAGAATTTAAGTTTTTACGCGGGAACAGTTTGAATTTGTTTTATTCACTGACATAGCCCCAGAGCCTAGGACAGTTCTGGCACCGAGCAGGCACTAAGGAAATACTTTCTGAGTGAATGGATGGTATGCACATATGTGCCTTTCTCCAAGCCTGCACTTGCTGGCTGCGTTTGCACATTTATTGTCCTCCAGCGAACGTAGCTGTAGGGATGGACAGTGGTAGCATCTGAGGGCACACACTTCCCTGCTCTCATCGCCCTGCAAACGACCCTGCCCTTGCTTTGTGCCTGGCAGACTTCGACGAGTGCTCTGTGTACGGCACCTGCAGCCAGCTCTGCACCAACACAGATGGCTCCTTCACCTGCGGCTGTGTGGAAGGTTACCTGCTGCAGCCAGACAACCGCTCCTGCAAGGCCAAGAATGGTGAGTGGGGTCACACGTGGCCACAAGGAGAGGTGCCTCCGTGTTGTTCCTTGGTGGAGAGCAGCCTGTGAGGTCCTCGGAGTCCTTGCTGCATTGACCCTCCTCTCCTCCATCTGCAGAGCCGGTCGACCGGCCCCCTGTGCTGCTGATCGCCAACTCTCAAAACATCCTGGCCACGTACCTGAGCGGGGCCCAAGTGTCTACCATCACACCCACCAGCACGCGGCAGACCACAGCCATGGACTTCAGCTACGCCAACGAGACTGTGTGCTGGGTGCACGTCGGGGACAGTGCAGCCCAGACGCAACTCAAGTGTGCCCGCATGCCCGGCCTGAAGGGCTTCGTGGATGAGCACACCATCAACATCTCCCTCAGCCTGCACCGTGAGTCGCTTGCTCCCAGTCTGCAGGGTGCAGAGGGCAAGGGAAGTGGGGCCTGGCTGGGACAGAGGCAGATGGTTAGACAGGATGACCCCTGTCAGACACTGGAGCCTAAACAAGAAGGCCCTGACGGAGGCCGCCGGGGCAGGGGCAGAGTCGGGCCATGCTTTTCTGGCTCCGGTCTGAGAAGGCCTCAAAGGAGGAGTGACTGGTCAGTCTCCAGAGGCCAGGGACTGTCCCTTCTCAGAGAGAAGAGTGTTGATTAGGTTTCCAGGGGGCTTTCCCTCGAAGTGGTAGCGAGGGCTGAGAAGCCCTGCCAAGTAGTGACTGAGGGAGTGACTGGGTCTGTCTTCATGACGTCGCCAGAGTAGACCCCCTGCTGCAGTGCAGGTGTGGAGGTCCTGGGGCTGTTTCTGGGGGACTGTGTGGCAGTGGATGAGAGCGGAGGAGGAACGGTGAGGCTGGGACCACCTGAGTGTTTCAGTATCCGCGGATTGTTCCCTTTGAAGGGTTGACGGGAATTGGGTGAAGGGTACAGTCTGGGGGTGGCTGCCAGGTCTGAGGGCCTGAGCGTGTGTCTTCCTAGGAGGCTGTGCTTTGCTGTCTGAGGGGTGTTCCTGGGGATGGGGCCAGAGCATAGATAGAGTGCTTGGAGCAGTCCTGCTAGGCTCAGATGCTGTTATATAAACAAACAAAACATCTGGCATCATCACATTCCCAGGAAATGCACCACAGGGCGGAGGGAACGGCGGGGCCTGTGGTTAATCTGACCCACTGGGGAGGGTAACTTGATCTGTGACCTTGAGTAAACCAAGTTCCCTATATCTCTGCTTTGGTTTCTAATCTGCAAAATGGGATTGAGGTTGTCTATTTGGATCAGATAAATTGAAGTGAAAGTCAGAGGTAACTGGAAGGTGGCAAACAAAAGGCTTAGGATGGTGCGCCTTGGGCCTGTCAGATCTTGAAGTTCCTTATTGGTTCCTGTGTGATGATCCCCACAGAGGACACAGACCCTGAGAGGATGCAGGGCTTAGTTCTGTTTCAGCAGATGTTCTTCTGAGAGGCCCACCATACTGTCCACACCTCAGAGCCAGAGCATCCCAGTGGTGTCCTTGGGCTGCTGGTGACCAATGCCCCCCCCCCCCCCGTGATTAGACATGTTCTCCTTGGAGTACCACGCTGGGGGTTGCCCCCCATGCGTGGCTGAGCTCTTGGGGATGGGCTGCTCAGAGAACCCCATAAGGGGGAGACCCCGTGAGACATCTCTCCTCTCCCTGCTCCTTGTCCATGGCCCCGCCTAATAGGCCTGTTTGGGCAAACAGCTCCAGCAGTTCCCTCCCTGGCTCTGAGGCCAGACCTTGGGCTCGTGGGCAGGAGGCTTGGGAGGGGTGCCCTGATGGGAACCTTCTCAGATTTTGCTCTGGCCTGGCCCCTCTCCTGCCTTCCTCCCCAGGAGAAGCCGGAAATAACCTCAGGCGGGTATCCCTCCCTTGGCAAACACAGCCTTGCCTCCCAGTCTGCTAGGTAGAGTGGGCCCTTCTGGGGCAGAGTCCAAGAGCTGGGAAGAGATCAAGGTTCTGGGGAGAAGTGCTAGCGGGGTGAAGAAGTGGGTTCCTTTTGCCCCAGCCTCTGTCCCTGCCCCCCTGCCCTGCCTGCACCCCACACCCCATGCCGCCTGAATGTCTGGCTGTCACCCTGAGGATGATTGTTTTGCTCTCATCCCACAAACTAATTATGGGCCCTGAACTGAGGAAATAGGAAGTGTCTCTCCCCTAGTGCCCTCCCCACATCCCCAGTGTATCCCCCCCGTTCCCAGGAGAGGCTGAATGGCCTGCCCTGGTGTGCAGGGTGTCTGGTCCCAGGCACTCACCTGTGCAGTGGGCAGCTGGCCTGTAATTAGCTCCCCAAGGCAGATGGAGAAGCAAGGCTGCTGATTTCTCCCACTTTCTCTCTGCCCTCTGGGGGAGCCCTCCCTGCAATCATCCCATTCTTGGCTATAACTGTGACCTCCGTCAGACCCCTGGGCTGAGCCCCATGTGGGAGGGAGGAGTCTGACAATGGAGAAGAACGGGGGCTTCGAGGCCAAGAGGCCACGGGAAGCCTGCCTGCTGGTGTGGGAAGAAGAGGGAGCCTGCCCCGCAGAAAACTCTGGATACAGAAATAGAATAGTAAGGAGGAAGGAGGCCAGGAATAAGACCTGGGTCTTGGGCCACGAGTGAGCCAGACCTGCTCTGAGGCCGGCGAGCCCTAGAGGACCCTCCAAGGCTCCGGTGGGCAGTGGGCAGTGCAGCCTCCAGGAGGGGCTTGTAGAGCAGGCTCGGGACTGCCCCTCGTCTCGGCTCCAGCTCCTTCCCTCTGTTTGTACTCCAGAGTGGGGGCATCCACCGAGCAACGTCCCCAGCATTCCGGAAGGTGTGTGTGCGCACTTCCTCCCCTGACCCACGCCGAGGCCGCTCACCCTCTCACAGCCCCCGTGCTCTCACTGCCCTGGGTTGGGGTGATCCCTCCCCCGCCCGCCCGGGCTATCGCCCAAAGGCCCATCCTCCCAGCTGGATGGGTGGTCTCTGAAGACCCTGATTTCATGACTGAGAACATGACCGTGAGTCACGGGGGACCCTTAGGGCTGCCCAAGGCCAGACCCTCAGTTGTTTTTTAAAAAAAATATTTTTATTGATTTCAGAGAGGAAGGGAGAGGGGGGAGAGATGGAAACATCAATGATGAGAATCATTGATCGGCTGCCTCCTGCATGCCCTCTCCTGGGGATCGAACCCGCAACTTGGGCACATGCCCTTGACTAGAATCGAACCCGGGACCCTTCAGTCCACAGGTTGATGCGAGCTAAACCAGCTAGGGCCAGCCTTCGGCCTTTAATATTGCCTTTCCCAAAGCAGGGATGCTGATTTTCCATCGCACATAGATGTGCAGTTTTTATTATTATAGTTATGTTTTTATTGAATATTCATCAGGGAATTCCTATAACTATCATACCAAATCTATGATTTTGTAGATTGTTTAGGATGCAGCAGAGTAAGTTGATTTAAAGAACTATAGGTAAATAATAGTACATAAACATGTGAATATTTTGAAAGTGATATGCAAAAGACTTTAAGTTCTGGTAACTGAGACCCGGAGGGGTCAACTGGAAGTCCCTGAGATAGGCCTGGCCTGCCTCCCACCCCCGGCAAGGACGATGCTGGGCTGGGGCTGAGCTGTGTTGAGGTCAAGTCTCCGGCTCCACCCTCCCCCTTAGGCCTGCATGCCTTAAGCTGGGCGGTGTGGGTTCCTGAGAAGGTGTATGTGTGTGTGAGGGGAAGGGATGATAAGGGGAGGTTCCAAGGTTGCAGATAGAGCCTTGAAGGAAATAAGATTTGCGGAGTCACTGAGTTTTGGCCTATGTATGAGGGGATGCTCTGGAGGGGTTCTCGGAGGTCCTAGGGGTTCCTCCCCTGCTCTGGACTGCGCGGGAAGAAGGAGGCAGACCCCCTAGGAAGAAGAAAAGGCCCTGGAGGCTGCAGGCAGCAAGGTTGCGAAATGGGTCCCCAATTCCAGCTGGCCAACTTCACTTTTCTTTTTTTCTTTTCCCTCCCTCGTGTGTGTGTGTGTGTGTGTGTGTGTGTGTGTGTGTGTGCATGCTCGCATTTAAAGTCACAACAGGAAATGGGGTAGTGATTTGTCTGGAGGGAAGGCAGAGAGAGGGCAGGGAGCAGCGTCTCAGAGCCTGTGAGGAACTGGCTTCCCCAGCTGGAAGGGGAGCTGTCTTCCCACTGAACTGACACCCCAAGCCCTCTCAGCCTCCCACCCCTACCTACGGGACCCTTACAGGCTACGTAAGAAAGCCAGCTACCCCTTCTTTGGCCTTTCTTACCCACAGGGTTTCAGAATATTGAGGGGCTCTAGCCACCCCACTCTGGCCTTGGGCCCTCCACATCCTGGTGCTTTTGCTTCCCATTCCCATTCTGAGTTTTCTATCATTTGACAGCCCTCCTCTCCTCTCCCAGGCCAGGGACAGCCCAGTGTCTCTGGCTTAGCTCCAGCCCTGTCTTCTCCCCTCTGTCTCCTTGAAGTCGCCTCTCTACACTGCCTGCTCCCAACACCCCCTCCCGACTGTTTTCAAGCCAAAGGAAGGAACTTAAGCAAGAGAGATGTGTTTCAGAGCCCAGTAAGGATTTCTCAACAGCGGAAAGACCTGGTTCTGATTCTGAATCAGAGCTGCAGAATCCAGCCATCTCATCCCCGGGCTGAATACTTTGCGGAGTAGGGCCAGGCAGGGGAAGGAAGCAGGGCATACCCCCCTCCCAGGTGGAATTCTGAGCAGGGAGGGGGCCCAGGGGACAGAGGTGACACTATGTGGCCAAGTCCCAGACTTGCTGGTGGAACAAGGAGAGCTGAAGTCAGGACCTGGCAGGAAGCAGGATCGTGAGGACATGCCATTTAGCAACGTTCTGCCAAGCCCCAGGCTCTTGATCATCTCCCCAGCCCTCCCCCCGCCCAAGCAGGAGGATTACCAGACAGATGTCTTCTCCCACTGTCCTGGGCATCCAGAGGCCAGCGAAGGAGGATTCTGGCAGCAAAGGGGAAGGGAAAAAGTGATGTCCCACACTAGACGGCCGAGTGAGGACTCGGTACTCAATAAATATTTGTTGAATGAATCAGTGCATGTGTGCCAGGAGCTGGGGACAAAGATAAAAGTGCCCTGGGCCTCTCAATACTTGTAGTCAGGTAAACAGGCTGTGATAAATGGAGCTACTGGGACTCTGGGAGCCTGCAAACTGCCCACCTGGAGCGTCTACCGCAGGACTCTGGCTGGAGGCACAGGTGGTAACTGGGTGGGAAAGGTGGGGACCGAAAGGATGGAGGTGAAGGAGGACCATGGCACAAACCACAGCTCCCATTTGCGTCTTGTTTGTTGTCGGCCAGACCCTGTGCTATGTGCTGTTGTTAATGCACCATCCCATTGCACAGATGAGCAAACTGAGACTCAGAGACATTAAGGAATTTGCCCATGGCCCCACAGGAGGTGACAGAATGATGATTCAAACCGAGGCTGGGCCCAGGGCAGAGCAGAGTGATGAGTGAGGTGGGGAGGTTCCTGAAATAAGGACCGGATGTGATGTGTTCACTGAGGCTATGGTTATGGTTAATGGGATTCTTCTTCCTCGCCATGGGTCCTTGCACCCTACCCCACAATATTTGGGTGCATGGACCTGTGAAGGATATTTCCTCAGGGCTCAGAGGCCCCGTCCTTCCTGGGATTTATTTCAGGGAGAGTGACTGGAATCCTGCAGCTGAAGCTGGGGTCTTCTTGGGAGTGGGGTGGGGCCTCATGTTTTTGGAAAAGCAGCCACTATTTAGGGAAATGCCTCTTGAACATTGTGAATGACGGAGACGGGGAGAAAAAACTGGAGTTGTGGGGAGTGCAGGGCGCTGAGCCCGAGGGGTCGGGGTATAGGGAGGGTTCAGCATCTAAAAGCACACACCCCAGGTCTATTCTGGGGCCTGGAACTGAAAGTCCTTTGCGACATCACAGGCAGGCTGCGGTCTGTCCCCTCGCAGCGTCCTCTCTGCTGGAATCCCTCACTCCTAGGACTCCAGACCCACCCCCTTCCCCCAACTCCTCCCACAGCACAGCCTCTCCCCACTTGGGTTTACCTGAGACTCTCCTGTCCTCAGGGTTTGGGGCCTTAAGCCAGAGCCCCTCTGGAGGGTGCACCGGGGTGCGCCAGCCCTGAGAAGGCTGGACCACGAAGAGCAAACCCTCTGGGGGTGTAGGGCCAGAATGCTCAGGTCTTTGGGCACATCCCCAGGACTCCACTTAACCCCATGCCACGGACAGAGGGAGCCCTGAAAGAAGGAGCCCTCTCCCAGTCTGAGCCCAGCTCTGTGCTGGCCTTAGAGTTGTGTGAGTGGCCGTGTGTGTGTGTGTGTGTGTGTGTGTGTGCATGCGCATGTGTGCGTATGTGTGGTGGGGCGGGCAGAGGAATCTGGACTTTAGGGGAGAGGAAAATAATGTGGTAGAGGGGGTTGGATAACAAAGGATTTTTGCTTGCAACTAATAGTCTCCAGCTGCAAAAATACCAAAGGGGAGGCCAAACCGGGCTGGGGACTCCAGTTCTTGCCAACTCCTCACCGGCCTGCTGAGTGGGGCCCTGCCTGGCTTTTGGGAGGTGGAAGGGGAGAACGGCCAAGGGTAAATATCTGAGAGCAGGATGGTCCCTTCCTGGAACTAGGAGGGAACACAGGCCCAGAGGGAGGCCCGGAGGTGAAGGTCAGCATTGTCCTGGGGCACAGCCGGGAGTAGGCTGCACCTGGGCGAGGGGTGTTAGCTCTCTTGGGCTTCTTCCTCTCCTCCTGCTGAGGGAAGGGTGGGTGGGGAGCAGGGTAGGGTGTTGCCAGCCCTGGGGCTGGGCAGTGACTCAGGGAAGCTTCAGGAAATGGAAAGAAGGACCCAGCTGCACCAGCTGGTGCTGGGAAAACAGCTTCCAGTGATGAAGTTCGTCCACATGCCAGCAGCCCCCAGACCCCCACCGCCCCACCAAGTAAAGGGCACGCAGCCCTGTTTGCCTTTCAGCCGCCCTGCTGGCTGCCTGGGGCTGTGGGCAGGTCCCCCCTCCCTTTGGGACTTTGGCTTCCTCTGGAGGCAGCCCAGCAGCGCTCACAGTAATCTGATTTCTCTGTGGTAACGGTGTGTGGGGCGTTTTGGTCACCTCACCCCTGCACTGGGCCCTCTTCCTACTTGGCCTGGGACCCACATCCCAGGCCACTCTACCCTTCTCTCTGCTCCTGCCGGCACCAGGGCCCAGAGGAGAGGATGGCTGGGCTCGGGTGTGTCAGCACATGTGACCTTTCACCTTGGAGTGGGCTTCAACACGGGGGACCTGAAGAGGAAACCAGTTTGATGAGAATCTCAAATTGGCTCCTTCTCTCCCCCCCCCCCGCCCCCCCTCCCCCAGCCCAAGTCCTGTGACCGTGAGTCAGTGGCAGGGCCCGGCCAAGTTCCTTGGGAACCATGTTCCTGTTCCCTTTGCCCCCCACCCCCACCCACTGTTGGGAAACAGACCCTGAGCCCCCGTAGGGAGGGGAAGGATCAGGAGGGCTGAGCTGGGTGCCCAGTCATCACACCTATAGCTGAGTGGGGCAGAATAATTCCCTCTGGGTGGAGTGCAAGTAAAGGGGGTACGATCGGCCAAAGGCAGGTCATCCGATTGCCTTCCCTGTTGGGGAAACTGGTGGAGGTGGAGTGCAAGGCAGGGGTCCCCGGGAGTCACTGTCCTGGAATTTTTCAGTTTTCAAGAGGCATCACTTCTGAGAGTGGTAGCTGAGGAAGGCAGTGGGTGGCCAGAGGGTCCTGGAGAAGAGGGGCCCAGAGAAGGTCAGCAGGGGTCCCTGTCCTCAGACCTGACGCCTCCTAGATTTCCCGCTGCCCTCATCCCACCACTACTCTCTTTAGCTTTTCGGCTCTCGCACCTTCTCCAGACCCATGGCTGTAGACTGCATGTGGCCCTCATCTCCCTCCTCTTCCCCCACACCCAGCCTTCTGGAGCCACCCTCTTGCTCAGCCATGCCTCCGTTTGCCTTCAGGGTCCTATGCTGTGCTCCAGCCCACCCTAACATAAGGAAACTGAGCAATAGGAGCACTGAAGAGACGGGAATGGGGGTGAATGAGGAAGTTTGGCCCACGTCACTGGATCCCACTTTGGCCTCCGTGGACCTTCCCGTTTCCATCCATATGGGCCCCATATTTTGGCATTCTTTTCTCTCAGATTGGATTTATTGACAAGTGCTTGCTTTTCCATTTTTTAAAAGTCATGCAACATGTAGCAGCTTCCAGTCAGTGCTCTGGCTAGCATGGGATAACTTGACTTACCATATGTGAAAGTCCAGCTAAAAATAAAGAATTGTGCGAGTGGCCAAATATTGTGTGATGTTTTAATTAGCCTGAGTGCTCTTATCTCAAATAAAAACAGATTTAAAAAAAAAAACAACAACCTAAAATGAGCTAGTGAACCTGTCCTCCTGTCTTTGGGGACTCCAAGAGGAGCTTCCGGGAGGGGCTGGAGTTAGGGAAGCTTTACTCCGTGCCCACTGTGTGCCTGCCCTGCCTCGGCTTGGGGAGTGGGGCTGTGTGGGAAGGTACTTTGAGACTTCTCCTTGGAGAGACCAGAAAGGTGGAAAGATGGCAGAGATGACAAGGCAAAATATACTGCTTCTGGTCACTCCCACAGGAGCTCAGGGAGCAGAGCCGGCCGTGGCCTGGGTGGCGGAGGGGAGCACCCAGAGGAAGTGGGCTCTGCACGAGCTCAGGGTGGGCATGTCACGGGAGCACCTCCCCCATCACTCTTTCATTCGCGCTCTCCAGACGTAGAGCAGATGGCCATTGACTGGCTGACGGGCAACTTCTACTTTGTGGATGACATCGACGACAGGATCTTTGTCTGCAACCGAAATGGCGACACGTGCGTCACTTTGCTGGACCTGGAGCTCTACAACCCCAAGGGCATCGCACTGGACCCTACCATGGGGTAAGAGGGCTGCGCCCTGGAAAGGGGGAGGCAGAAGCTCCAGTGGAAGGGCGGGCACCCAGCATCCAGAACTCTCTTCTTGTGCCACCTGCCCACAGGAAAGTGTTCTTCACCGACTACGGGCAGATCCCGAAGGTGGAGCGCTGTGACATGGATGGGCAGAACCGCACCAAGCTGGTCGACAGCAAGATCGTGTTTCCTCATGGCATCACGCTGGACCTGGTCAGCCGCCTCGTCTACTGGGCGGACGCCTACCTGGACTACATCGAGGTGGTGGACTACGAGGGCAAGGGCCGGCAGACCATCATCCAGGGCATCCTGGTGAGGGGGAGACTTCGCAGGGAACCCGGGGGGGGGGGGCCCTCCGCGGGGCCGGGGGCGTCATGAGCACTTTGGGGGAAGGACAGGACATGGCTTCTGCTCTAATGGGAACAGTCATGCTAGAGACGCCTTTTGCTTCCTCTTTCCTATTTGATCCTGACAATGACCCCTGAGAGACGGATGAGCAGATAGGTGACGGTTCATTTTGGACAGATGGGAACAGCGGGGCTCAAGAGGTTAAGGGGTTTGCCTGAGGTCACATAGGAAATAGCCCTCGGACCTTGTCTGGAAGCGCTGCCAGCGCAGACGGCATTCCATTCTGGGATGATTAGGGTGACAGCCATCTCGGTCTGCCTGAAACTTTCCTGGGGTTAGTCCTGAAAGTCCCATGAACCAGCAAACCCATTAGTCCTGGACAAACTGGGGCAGCCGGTTACCTTAGATAATAGATAAGTTATGTGGGGAGCAGGGCTGTTCCAGGGCCAGTCTGTCCTCTCGACCCCCCCACCCCTCACTGGGCGCTGGAGTTGGGTTAAGAATGCTCTCTGAGGACAGAGTTTAGGTCCCAACTCAAATTTAGTCGGGATCATGCCATCATCCGCTGGGCGCCTGATTCTGCAGGGGATGTGGTTTCTGCCCTCAAGGGATTTGAGCAGACTGGGTGGGCTAAGTCCACAAACCACCAGGCAGCGCAAAAAAACCTAGAGAAGTGGAGAGCAGCAGGAGAGAGCACCTCTAGCTCCGGAAGCTCTGTGAGGGAGGAGTGGGGTTTTGACACTCGAAAGCTCAGCAACAGGGTAGCCCAGCCAGAGGAGGAGGAAAGCGCAGCGTTAGGAGCGGTGAGATGGAGTAAGGGGCACAGATAATGGCGTCTGGATGGGAAGCGGAGGGCTCTCCGGGGCAGAGGGAGGAGTTTTCTCCTGTGCTGAGCACGCCGCCTGCCCTCGCAGATTGAGCACCTGTACGGCCTGACTGTGTTTGAGAATTATCTCTACGCCACCAACTCGGACAACGCCAACGCCCAGCAGAAGACCAGTGTGATCCGCGTGAACCGCTTCAACAGCACCGACTACCAGGTCGTCACCCGCGTGGACAAGGGCGGCGCCCTCCACATCTACCACCAGCGGCGCCAGCCCCGAGGTGAGCAGAGCTCCCCAGCCCTTCCAGGGGCCCCCCTATGGGAACCCCCATTCTCTCTTGTCATGATTGCTTCTCCTACCATAGGACATCCCTGGCCACTCATTCCTCTGACAGCCCCTTCCTGCCCGATCCCACCCCCGGGGGGCCCCTTCCCCTTCTGCCAAGGACATAGAGTGCTCCACCCACCCATCCCTGGGTGGTCTAGAGGCGAAGCCGCTGGCATGGGCAGCCGTGGGACTCTCCCTGGCCATAGCAGCCCCCGCCTGAGCGCTGGGTTGTGGTGGGACTGAGGAGTCCCAGTCCTGGGCCTCTGAGTCCTCAAATGGGACAGTGGGCACCAAGGCTCTGAGGGTCCTGACCAGCTCTCTCCCCCATCGCCCATCGCCCCTGCTCTAGTGAGGAGCCACGCCTGTGAGAATGACCAGTATGGGAAGCCAGGTGGCTGCTCCGACATCTGCCTTCTGGCCAACAGCCACAAGGCGCGGACCTGCCGCTGCCGCTCCGGCTTCAGCCTGGGCAGTGATGGGAAGTCATGCAAGAGTGAGTGAAGGGCAGGGCCTGTGTGCCCGCTGGGGTGGGTGGGAGCATGTCCTTACCCGCCTCCCCACGGCCCTACCACTTCTGTCTGAGATGAAGAGGGATGAAGGCATCTACCCGAAGTTTCATCACTAGTAAGGGACAGTCACAGAACTCGAACCCACATCTGAAAACAAGGCTTTCCCCACTATCCCACTCCAGCTCCATAGAAGACTGTAAACTGGCCCTTTTATCCCTCCCTCCTTCCCTCCCTCCCTTTCTTCCACAAGTAAGTAGTGAGCCTGTCCTATGCGTCTGGCGCTGACCTAAAATAAGAATTCAGCAGTGAACAGGTAGATGTCATCTCTGTCCTCCAGGGTGTACAGTCTGGCAGGGGAGACAGACAAATAAATATAAAACTTCAGGCGGTGGTAGGTGTTAGGGAGAAAATAAATGGAGAGTAGAGTTAGTGCTGACCTGAGAGCTCCGGTGTAGACAGAGCAGCCAGAGAAGACGTCTCAGCAGAGGTGGAATCTGAGCCGAGCGGTCCGTGAGTGAGGAGGCGCTACCTGCGGGAAAGGCAGAGGGAAGGGAAAGGGCAGAGGGAACCCACCACGCCAAGGCCCTGAGGCCACGGGGCTTGGCGACTTTTAAGCAGAGAACATCACACTGGCTGCTGGGGTGAGGAGGGCGGCAGCCGGTTTAGGCTAGGAGTGCTGTGGCTGAGCGTAGGACGTCAGCTGAGGAAGCGGTGGAGCGTGGTCGGCTTCCGGCACATCTTGAAGGTGCTCCTTTTGGGCCGCCGCTTTCATTGCGGAGCAGCACACTTCACTCGAAACATGCTGCTTGCCGCACTTGCCCCGTTTCCCACCCCTGGGGAAGGTAAAACCTCGAGGGCGTTGGCCCCTGGGCCTTATACGTCTGTGTCTGTCTGTCCCTGTGACCCAGAGCCACTGCTGCCCCCACAGCCCGTGACCCAGTGCAGCGGAGGCCCTGCAGCCCCCGTGGGGGGAGGGTCATGCGGGCACATGCGTGTGTGTGTCTGACTTTGTGCCTCCGTCTGTGCCTGCCCTAGAGCCAGAACACGAGCTGTTCCTTGTGTACGGCAAGGGCCGGCCAGGCATCATCAGGGGCATGGATATGGGGGCCAAGGTCCCGGACGAGCACATGATCCCCATCGAGAACCTCATGAACCCCCGAGCCCTGGACTTCCACGCGGAGACCGGCTTCATCTACTTTGCCGACACCACCAGCTACCTCATTGGCCGCCAGAAGATCGACGGCACTGAGCGGGAGACCATCTTGAAGGATGGTGAGGCCCCGGGGTGGGAGGCGCGGGGATAGGATTCCCAAGGGGCCTCGCCCACCTGGGATGGGAAGCGACTCGGGGCCTAGACATCTGTCCGCGTGCCCTCGCCCTCTGCTGACTGGCTGGCTGGGCTGGTTGGCATGGAGATGAGGGGATGACAGACTGACCCCTGGGTGACCCCCTTCTTGGCTGAGCTGACAAGAGGCAGGAGGATGGATGGATGGCGTGGGCTGTCCTCAGGGTTTCTCAGCCATTGGCTCTGAGCCCTGGAGCTGCACGGAGCACACAGCCCGGGAGAGGCCCGAAGCCGTGCATCGGAGCAGGCACAGCAGCACCGCGTGTGCACATGCCGGGCCCGTGCTGCCAAGCGCTGCGTGCTTACACGTCCTGAGAAAACCGTGTGGTTTGTCTGTGTGCTTGCTTGTTTGTTTAAATCCTCACCTGAGGATACTTTCCCATTGTTTTTTAAAGAGTTGAAGGGAGGGAGGAGGGGGAGAAAAAAGGGAAACCTGGGTGTGAGAGAGACACACGGATTGGCTGCCTCCTCCCACCCATGCCCTGACCCAGGCTGGGGATGGAGCCTGCAGCCAAGGTATGCATCCTTGACCGGAAATTGGACCCGTGACCTTTCGGACCGAGGGCCGACCCTGAGAAAACTCGCCAGGGCAGGAGGTGGTGTTCTGTGGACTGAGTTTTTCCCTCCGAGTTCCTGGGGCCCGTCACCAGGGCACTGTCTTCTGGACTGAGCTCTGCCACTTCCCGGCCTGAGTGAGGCATTCCCAAGCGGCACACAGGCCCCAGGGCAGGGCTCCCTAACTGCGCAACTAGCTGACACCAGTTACCACCCTTTGCCCTGCTCCCCACCTTCCCCACAGGCCAGAGAACCTCAGCAGTCAGCAGTCATAAGACTTTGGAGAAATCAAAAGTAATTCCTCATCATGAAAAGATTGGGGTTCCCTATACCAGGGGAACTGCTACTTACAGGGCACTGAAGACGAAGCCTTTTGCCAAGTGAAAAATCACTTCCTGATTTATTCATTTTGTTAGCTCAGGAGTTTTAGGGCCGGGACATGACGTCACACTTGTGCCCAGAGCACATTGCTGCAGCTGTCCACCCTCGCTCAGGCCCAGACATGCCCCACGAGAGCCCGCATCCGCCACGTAGGTGTGCTGGCTGCCACGTACAGCTTTGTGCCTCAACACAGAGAGGCAACACAAATGATCTCTGTGCCGGCCGGTGTGGCTCAGTGATTGAGCGTCGACCTATGAACTAGGAGGTCAGGGTTCAATTCCCCTCAGGGCACACACCTGGGTTGTGGGCTCTATCCCCAGTAAGGGATGCATAGGGGCAGCCGATCAATGATTCTCTCTCATCATTGATGTTTCTATCTCTCTCTCCCCCTCTCCTTTCCTCTCAATAAAAAAGTAATAAATAAATCAATAAAAAATAACATATTAAAAGCACACACACACACACACACACAAACAAATGCTCCTTCCTCCAACCTCCCATCCCCGTCCCACCCACTGTCTTGGGCATACAAGGCTCCCAGCCTTCTCTCCAAGCAAGTTGCTCAAAGGTACTGCACCCAAGGGTCAGGGGCAGGCCGTGGAGCTTCCTCTGGGTCTCTCCATCGTGTCCCCTTTCGCTCCCTGCAGGCATCCACAATGTGGAGGGCGTGGCCGTGGACTGGATGGGGGACAATTTGTACTGGACGGATGATGGGCCCAAGAAGACCATCAGTGTGGCCAGGCTGGAGAAAGCTGCTCAGACCCGCAAGACCTTAATAGAGGGCAAAATGACACACCCCAGGGCCATCGTGGTGGATCCTCTCAATGGGTGAGTCCTCCCAGGGCCTTGGGTTGGGTGGGCCAGGCACCCTGTGGGTCTTAGAAGTGGCAGATCAGACGGAGAGGGAACAGGAGCGGGCAGCCCAGGTGGGATGCTTAGGCAAGAATGGGGAGATGTCCCGCTCTTCAGTGCAGTGGGCATGATGCCTCGAACACACAGAAATCTGACCCTGTCACCCCCAGCCCAGACTTCGGGTGAGACCACATTCCCTATCAGGCTGGGCTCCTAGGGGTCTGCATGCAGCTCTTTTGACCTCTTCGGCACCTTACTTCCTGCCCTTGGAAGTTCTGTTCTCACTGCCCCTGGTCCGTTCCTACCTCGGGGCTTCTGCTCTTGAAGTCCCTCTGCCTGGAATGCCCAGGTCCTTGCAAGTCTGGCTCCTTCGCAGCATTCACGTGGCAGCAGCATTCACGCGGCACCTCCTCAGAGAGGCCGTCCTCCCCTGCTTCGTGTTCCTGCGTTTATCTCTCCGATGTGAGCGATCTTGTCGGTTGACTTATTTCTTATCTGTCTCCCTGGGTGGGATATGGGCTCCAGGAGAGCAGGGGCCCAGGCTACCTTGGTCTTTTCTTTTTTCCCTTAAAAAAATTTTTTTTAATTTATTTTTTTTTAGAGAGAGAGGAAGGGAGAGGGAGAGAGAGATAGAAACATCAATGGTGAGAGAGAATCGATTGGCTGCCTCCTGCTCTCCTCACACTGAGGATTGAGCCTACAACCTGGGCATGTGCCCTGACCAGGAATCGAACTGGTGACCTTTTGGTTCATGGGTTGCCGCTAGTCCACTGAGCCACACCAGCTTGGCCCTTGGTCTTTTCTGGGTCCCCAAGTGCCAGACTGTGCCCAGCTTGCAGTAGGCTTTCATCAAATATTTGCTGAGTGGAGGAATAAATGAATGAATTGTGTGGGCCAGTGCTGAGCAGGGCGGCAAGACCTCTGTGAGGGACTCTGGGTCAGCACACATGGATTGTTAATGGCAGGGGTGGCTCCTTGGTGCTGACCCGTCACTGCCCACAGGTGGATGTACTGGACAGACTGGGAGGAGGACCCCAAGGACAGTCGGCGAGGGCGGCTAGAGAGGGCCTGGATGGACGGCTCACACCGCGACATCTTTGTCACCTCCAAGACAGTGCTGTGGCCCAATGGGCTGAGCCTGGACATCCCAGCCGGGCGCCTCTACTGGGTGGATGCCTTCTATGACCGCATCGAGACCATACTGCTCAACGGCACAGACCGGAAGGTGGGCAGGCGTGACTCTGGGTGGGTGCGCATGTGTGTGTCACCAGATCACTTTTATGTGTGGATGAGGCTCTGGGTGAATGTGTGGGCCTCTGTGTGTGGCTAAGCCTGTGGGCTTCCTGTGTGTTCACCTGTGTCCCCATGGATGTGTACATCTGTGTGCTTGTATGTCTCACATGTTGTGTTGTGCTGTTCGAGTACGTCTGTGACAGGCAGGACCATATCCGAAGGCGCTGCCCTCTCTGCTGTAGCTGACGCAGTTCTTTCTGCTCCTCTCACCTGGCACACTGCTCAGGGCCACCTCCTCCTCTACCCCCGACTCCTGTGTCTTTCTCATTTCCCAGTGCCTGCCATGGGTTGGCCTTTAATAAATCCTGGCAAATGTTTGTTGGGGGCAGAAATGCGAGTTTGAGTTCTGAGCATTGTGTGTGTGTGTGGTAGGGGTGCGCACGCGGGTGTTGGGGAGAGATGAGTGGGCCAGAGAAGACGGTGTGGACAAGCTCGCCGCCAGTCTCCTGCTGGGCTCAGGATCTGGCACCTCACTCAGTGCAAAGCTACGAGCCTCAGGGGCTCCAGGCTAATGGAGGAAATAAAACTCACACCCAGGATGTGGATAAAGGAGGGTACAAACCAGTAATCTCTCTGGGCCTCCTCAGTCCTCCTGTTTGTCTCCAGCGCCTTAACTATCCCCTCCATTCCTAGATTGTATATGAAGGTCCTGAGCTGAATCATGCCTTTGGCCTGTGTCACCACGGCAACTACCTCTTCTGGACCGAGTACCGGAGCGGCAGTGTTTACCGCTTGGAACGGGGTGCAGGAGGTGCACCTCCCACCGTGACCCTTCTGCGTAGCGAGCGGCCCCCCATCTTTGAGATCCGCATGTATGATGCTCAGCAGCAGCAAGGTACCCCCTGGGGCTGGGGCTGGGGCTGGGGCTGGTGACGGGTGGAACCTAGATGGGGGGTGAGGCTCCCGAGGAGGAAGGCACTCCCCCGGGATCCTAGGCTCTGACTTTTGAGGCTCTCAACAAGAGAGGCCCCCAACCCTTGCTCTCAGAGTGAGATGCACATGCCATCAGGCCTGGGTCCTACGGGGTCTGCCGGCAGCTTGTTTGACCTCATCTGCCCTTCCTTTCCTGTCTCCCTCTCTGCCGTGCCTACATCTGTTCTTCAACATGCTCATGGTCCTCTCAATGCTTCCTCCCTCTCCATCTCCTCACTTTAACGCATCTCGCCCCCTATCTGCTCATTTCCTTTCCATCCCCTGTCCTGCCCCTCCCCCCTGCCCCTCCCCACGACCCTCCTTCACAGTGGGTACCAACAAATGCCGGGTGAACAACGGTGGCTGCAGCAGCCTGTGCCTGGCCACGCCGGGGAGTCGCCAGTGTGCCTGCGCCGAGGACCAGGTGTTGGGTGAAGATGGTGTCACTTGCATGGGTACGAGGGGCCGGCTGGGGTGGGAGGCAGGGAAGCAGGCCCCAGTAGGAGGAGGCCACGGGTCCAGTAAGAGATGCAGGAGGCAAAGAGGGCCCGGTTGGAGCAACAGGCGCTGAGTGGTGGGACAAGAGAAGGCTCTGGGGACCCGGAGCTGGGGAATGAGAGGAGCGTGAGAGGGGAACTAATCTTTATTTTCCTCACCATTAAAGTAATATACCAATAGTTCTAAGTACTAGAGCCCTGGCCAGCTGGCTCCGTTGGGTAGAGCATCATCCCATGCACCAAAAAGGTTGCACATTCACTTCCTGGTCAGGGCACATACCCAGATTGGGGGTTTGATCCCCAGTCGGAGTGCATATGGGAGGCAATGGATGACGTTTCTCTTTCACGTCAATGTCTCCCTCTCTCAAAAAAAAAACAAAACAAATCAGTGGAAACATATTGAGTTAGGATTAAAAATAAAAAATTAGAGAAGAGAAAAAAAGCCCAAATCCTACCAACATATCCTCAGCCCTTTTGAGTTCATATGTGTCACAGCATTTTCTGTGTTGTTCTTGAATTATTTTCAATAACCTCACTTTTTAAATAAAAATAGGCTGTGCTCGTTATAAAAATAAATACGTAAACATGATAGGAAATAGAAGGAGAAATAAATCACCCCAAAGGCCAGCACCCCCTGATACCACTGTTCCCCTTTGGGAAGCTTCCTCCCAAACATTTCTCTTTCACTTTTCCTCACGACTCCTGCTGCACATCCTGTTCTAGTCTGTGCTTTTGTCACTGGACACTATGTCATGGAAACATAAGCGGAATTTGTAATGGCTGAAGTAGATTTCATCAGTAAAAGTTCCATAATTTACTTCATCATTTCTCTATTGTTGGATGTTTAGGTTGTTTCCAGTTTTGTTTGCTTTTTAAAAAAATATATTTTATTGATTTTTTACAGAGAGGAAGGGAAAGGGATAGAGAGTTAGAAACATCGATGAGAGAGAAACATCAATCAGCTGCCTCCTGCACACTCCCTACTGGGGATGTGCCCGCAACCAAGGCACATGCCCTTGACCGGAATCGAACCTGAGACCCTTGAATCCGCAGGCCGATGCTCTATCCACTGAGCCAAACCGGTTAGGGCTGTTTGCTTATTTTTTTTAAATATGTATTTTATTGATTTCAAAGAGGAAAGGGGGAAAGGAAACATCAATGATGAGAGAGAATCATTGATTGGCTGCCTGCACGCTCCACACGGAGGATCAAGCCCATAACCCAGACATGTTCCCTGACTGGGAATCGAACCGTGTCTTCCTGGTTCATAGGTTGATGCTCAACTGGTCGGACTAATTCAGTTTTTTGTTGTAATCACAACCAACTTTATTGAGCACAGACTATGTACTAGGCACAGTTATAAGCACTTCCCGTGCAGTAAAATATTTATTCCTTAACATATTCCTGTAGGAAAGATATTTTTATTACCCCCAATTTCCAGATAAAGAAATTGAGGCCCAAAGTTAGAGCAGGAATATGAACCCAGGAAGTCTGACCCAGATCCCGTTTCTTAATCACCCACCCTCCTATTTCTCACACCTGCATGCTTTGCCATATTCTGAGTGAGTTCCTGACAGTAGAATCCCAGAGTGTAACTGGGTAGTGGGGCCTTAGCGCACAACTAAGGGTGAGTGACTGAGGCCAGGTGGAGGGCAAGGGCATTGGCATTGGCAGAAGGAGGAACTGGGGGGCCAGAGTAATGGAAGGATCCTTTCCACAGACTTTGAAATCACCAAGAATTAAAGCAGAGTGGTTTTGGGAAGAGTGACACTGGAGCCAGGGTCTAAAAACCCTTACGGATGAGAGGGAGTGGCCTGGGAGCCTGTAGAAGTCAGGGTGGGATGGTCAGATAACAGGAAAGTCTGTGGGTTTTGCAGAGAGAAGAGAGGGAGGACATTCGGGAAGCAGGATCGAGCAGCAAGGTGGATGCCTCCAGGCTCCGTAGTCCATGGGCTGTGAGAGAAGATAGCCGCCCCGGGGCCCCTGGGCGGGCTTCAGTGGGGATGACAGATGGACCAGAAAGGGGATGCACAGAGCAGTGAGGCCCCGGGACGGGCGGACCTGGACGACAGGGGCTTCTGGAGGTTACCCATGCAGACACAAAGGAGGTAGTGCTTTTACCCCTAATAGCCCAGGGCAGACAGAGCTGATGAGGCGAGGTGCTGGGGGACAGAGCGGAGCCGCAGAGTTCTGGGCCTGTCTCGCTCCTGCAGTGGGTGAGCTTCTGTGAAGGAAGGGACAGGGACAGGGACAGGGTCCTGAAGGCCAAGGAGCACCTTCCAAGGAGCCGCTGGTGAAGGTGGCAGGGAGGGGGAGGTGTGGCCTCTCAGGGGCACGAAGTGGGTGGGGCTCTGCACTCTCTGTGGGAGCTGCTTGTCCTCAGGCCACTGGGAAGTCCCAGGCGTGTTAGAGTGAGCAGGCGTGTTAGAGCGAGTGTGACCCTGTAGCTTGAGATAGATTTGCAGTTTCCTCCAGATAACCTGTCCAGGTAAAATTACCCTGTGAGTAACTTCTAAATAATAAAATACGGAAAGTACAGGGGCCTCAGCACCTCACCCGTGATCTGCATCTGACTTCCGCCCTCACCCCCCTGTGGTGCCCACAGCAAACCCGTCCTACGTGCCCCCACCCCAGTGCCAGCCGGGCGAGTTCGCCTGTGCCAACAGCCGCTGCATCCAGGAGCGCTGGAAGTGTGACGGGGACAACGACTGCCTGGACAACAGTGACGAGGCCCCCGACCTCTGCCGTGAGTCGCCCGCCTGCTCCTCGGCGGGGGGCCTGCAGGGCAGTCAGCGGAGGGCTCTGCCTGCCGGGGAGCGGGGCCCCACCTGCTCAGGGACCTCTGATCTGTTCCCGCCCCAGATCAGCACACCTGCCCCTCGGACCGCTTCAAGTGCGAGAACAACCGCTGCATCCCCAACCGCTGGCTCTGTGATGGGGACAACGACTGTGGGAACAGCGAGGACGAGTCCAATGCCACCTGCTCAGGTGTGGGCCAGGGGTGGACCACCCTGGGCACCTGAGAGGCAGGGAGCCAGGCTTGGGAAGACCGAGGGGCCTCAGCAGAAAGGAAAGCGCACAGGGCCTGGGGGCAGAGAGGGTGGGGCCCCGGCGGGGGGGGGGGTGCTGAAGGACAAGGCTGGCTGGGAGGACTGAGCACAGCTCTTGACGGGAGATAAGAACGAGGGGGGGGGGGCTCTCCTTGGAGGGTGCCAGAGGCCCCTTGAGAGATGCGGCGATACAGCCACTGTGGGGCCGCAGAGGCGGCTTGGAATTCTCCAAGAGAAGTGGCATTGAAGCCCTTAGGGAGGCTTCCTGTGACCCTCAGAATAGGAAAGGAATGTTAGAAAGGGGGCAGGACTAGGAGTTCTCACACCACTTCTGTCCGCAGCTCGGACCTGCCCGCCCAACCAGTTCTCCTGTGCCAGTGGCCGCTGCATCCCCATCTCCTGGACGTGCGATCTGGATGACGACTGCGGGGACCGCTCTGACGAGTCGGCCTCGTGCGGTGAGAGGGGCGCGGGAAGGCCGGGCTGGCCTGGAGGAGGTCACCCATGAGAACACCCTCACCCTCGGCTGAGGGGGCAGGGCGGAGGGGCTTGAAAGACCCTGCAAGTTAGTACTGTGTGATCTTGAGCAAGTTACCTAATCTCAGTGGCCTCTGTGCATTCCATCTGCAAAGCGGGGATAATAACACCCCCAGTATCATAGCGCCGATGTGGGGGTTCAGTGAGACCAGGCGTGAGGAACACTCAGGCATTTCATCTGCAAAGCGGGGATAATAACACCCCCAGTATCATAGCACCGATGTGGAGGTTCAGTGAGACCAGGCGTGAGAAACACTCTGGACAGGACCCACATTTGGTAACTACTAGCTTTACACAGGCTGTTCAGGGAGGTGGGGATGAAGGGGCGGGGTTTCGGCCTGGGGCATGGCTGCTTAGCCTTGTCTCCCCCCCGCACAAAGGGCTGCTAGTTGCAAGAGCACCTGCACCTACATGTCGGGTGCTGCGATGCTGTGTAATCGAGGGTGCCTGACTCAGCTACATTTTCCCCCTGACAGCCTATCCCACCTGCTTCCCCCTGACTCAGTTTACCTGCAACAATGGCAGATGCATCAACATCAACTGGCGATGTGACAATGGTAAGAGCAAACTCCCTTCACCTGCCCTGGTTCCCAGGCCCAGGGTGTAAGGCCCAAGGGGTTTTAGAACCAAGTAGGGCCTCCCTCCGGTTCACTAAAACCCCACTGGATTGGATGGAGAAAAGGAGGACAAACCAATATGTCGTGGGAGAACCAGGCGGACTGAGGGGGACCCTGCCCATCGCATCTGCCCCCTTCCTCTCCAGGCAGGGCCTCAGCTGTCTATCCCCTGGCAGAGGCTGGGGGGCTGGGGAGAGATCAGCAAGCAGGGCTGGGAGGAGTGGGCCAGAGGGACAGAGCAATGAGAGCCCAGGGCCCAGCTCCCTTCTCCCTGCGAACCCCATCTCCCGAAGTCCTTGGTGCACCCTCCAGGCTCCTGCTCTAAGCCAGGAGCCCACCTGGCAGTCAGCCATGGACCAGGTGATGTCAGCCTTGAGCCACGCACGGGCCAGGGCATCGTCGTGTGTGTGCCGTCTCAGGGCTCGGGTTGTGTCTGTGTGGTGTTGTGACGTGTTGCACAGTGGCTCCAGCCCTGGCTGATGTGTGAGGGGATGGACTGGGTCAGTGCCATGCTGCCCCTCACCTTTGCCGTGTCTCGTGTGCCAATGGTTGCCCTGGCGGTTTCTGTGTTTCAGAGAAGGATTGTGGGGACGGCTCTGACGAAAAGACCTGTCCTGAGCCTGCCGGTCAGTGCATAGAAGCACATGCACCATCACCCAGAGCCCTAGCTGGCCTCTGGCTGCCTCAGGACTCCCAGGCTGCCCCCTCCCAGAGCTCCTAGGATGTGGGGGGAAAAGCTAAAGAGAGAAGCGAGAGGAAGGAGGCGGCAGAAGGAGAAAGCAAACAGTGGGAAGGGAGAAGCCGAGTGGGCAGAGGCACCTCTCAGAGGAGAGGAGATGACAGAGAGGAGGGGACAGGAGACTAGGCCGAGGCGGAGAAGAGAGCTAGAGAAGCACATCCAGGTGGAAGAGAGGCAAGAACAGTGCCCTGTAGCCAAACCCCATCCTCCCCAGCGTCCTGGAAGTGTGGGGGGAAGTCCAGTAGCCCCCACCCTTCGCCACTGTAGGCAGTGCCTCTTCTGAGCTGGTGCCCAGCAATGCCCAAGTTCAGGGCAGAGCCTGATTAAGCTCTCACCCCC